>JAHTLZ010003307.1:1739067-1760357 GCA_023846285.1 Phrynocephalus versicolor
TTATTTATTTATTTATTTATTTATTTATTTATTTATTTATTTATTTATGTTTCTCAAATGGGAACTCTGGGCGGTAGCAATAGAATGAAGAAAAGTCTGGATAACTGACATTGCAATTCCAGGGATGCCAGAGTTGAAGCCAAAGAACAGGGGAAAGTAACAAAATTCAGAAATCTGGCAATCAAAACATCTCACTTGTGGATGAAACACACTTCACGCTTTGGGATCTCAGTTGCACTCCTCAGAAATAACACCATCAGAGTTACAAAAAAGGCAATATTAGAAAGAGCATACAGCGCATATTGAACCAATATTTAATAGATAATTATGTGAGTTTTTTTTGTTAAAATTTGTAACTCTTATATAATACCAGTCAACACTTTTTATAAATATGATTGACTGTGCCTGGTATCTTTGAACCACCAGCAGCGCCACCTTTGAACTACAGAGCTGGGTGGCATCATCCAGCCCAGACCCTCTCAAGAAGGCCCAGTCGGGAACTGTTCAAGTTCCAACCTCTCGCTCCCCAGCCAGAGCAGACAGAGAGACCTAAGCCACAGAGTTCGTAGTACAGCAAGAGGGCTAGCACTGCCAAAATAAAAATCATCAAATGAAAAACTGAGAAGCATTTTTCTTTCAGATTAAAAAGTCACTGTGAGGGAGGAAGTTAAAGAAAGAGCGCTAAAGGCTTCAAAACACAATGGATAATTAATACACATCAAAAGCTCTCTTTGAAGCCCAATGTTGTCTGCTGACTGCTGAATAAAAATGTGTAGTCACGTCAGTCCCTTCAGATAGGACATTCCACAGCTTCAAGAATATTCCCTCTCATGTCCCTTCTTACCCCCATGGATTTAGACAGAGGCACGATAAGTCACAGGGCTTCATATGTTGCAGGAAGCACCCATGCTGTTTCATAGAAAGAAGATGCCTTTAAAATAACCCTGTTGCCACATGGCCCTGGGGGCTTAAAGGCAACTCTGAACTGAGCCCAGAACCAGAAGGGCAGCTGCTGGATCTAAGAACTGAGGAAACCACAGGGCTGCCACAACATGACACTTCCTCGCCCCAGTTTATGCCGTATACACGGTTGATGGTGTTGATTGTTGAAAGCTGCTAGAAGACCCAAATTACATTTTCACTGTCCATCTCCTGAGGAAAGTGATTTGGCGCTCAAGCCCAGCTAAGACCGTTTGCTTTACATTTCTGCACACATAAAGCTGGATTTGCAGCTTCCACAAGCCAAGATGCCAGATCTTTCCTGGATGCTTGAATCAGACCAGAAGGGAGCACAAGCAGTCAATCTCATTTTGACCACCTCTCAAGTGGTTCAAGTGGAATGGTATCTATAGCAACAGCACAAGGAGAAGACATAGGCCTCTTCAAAAATAACATCTCTCATTCAGGAGTCTAAACAGGAATGGATATGAGTTACTTCTGCTGCAAAGTGCATTACAACCAGATCACAGCAGGCTACGAAGTGCCTTCTGTCAAGGGGCAGATGGGGCCAAGTAAAGCAAGCTCCTGACCTCCTTCTGCCATTCAGATTCCACTGAATGAAATGTATATGCAATAGCGGGATCTCTTCAACCACTAATACTCCCACAAAGTAGTCTCTAAGAGGTCTTCTAGTCTCTTCTTGGTGAGATAGATCATGGAATCTCCTTCCACCTGTCACTCAGATCATAGGTAGACCCACACTCATTCCGACATTTCGGATGAAGAACCCAAGTACATGGGTGTTGGTTTTTTTAAAAATAATAACAGAGTATAACTCTCACCAGAGATCTGTAAAATGCCTGCTAAAGCCACATACTCAGAAAAATAAAATGTGTTAATCGTTTGCCCCCCCACCCAAAATCTCACTCTCAAGATAAGAAGACTGTCCTTACATTTTATTTTTTTTAATGTTTTGCTCAAGGGTTTATAATAGAAATAAACTATTATGTAATCTGGATTGTTTTTATTTGGTTACATTCTTTGGTGATAAGTGCCATGATGAGAATTATTTTTTAAAAAAAGCTGCATAGGAAGAACACATTTAGGCACTCAAAGATATAAGGGATTATCTCCTGCTTCTAAGAAGTAAGTGGAGATCTACCATTTCAAACACAAGAAAGCCACTCTAATTACTGACCCTCCCAAGGCAGAAGGCCAGTGGGTTTTCTGGGGCTTTGTTGTTCTTAAATAGCTTTGGCTGCCCATAAACAGAATGCTGTGTCTCAGGCAGATGTTTGCTGCCGGCTCAAAACACTGATGCTGATGAGTTTAAAAAAATCTGGAAGAACTGGGCTGTCAAACAAGATAACAACCTTTCAGTGAGTGGCTTACTGCTTCCATATGACACAGATACTGACAGTGCCCTGTAGGATGGAATGGCTCCATTTCATGCTGCATCTGGAGAAAGAGCTGTTTAGAATTGCCAGTTCTTGGGCCAGTGACCAAGTCGTTCAGATCATGGAAGTGATTTCAGGGTGCGTGTGTGTGTGTGCGTGGTGGTGGTGGGACTAACACACACACACACACAAATAAAATCAATGTGGCCAGTGGTGAGACTGACTAGGCAACTATGAGAATTGTAGTCTAAAAAGGTAACATTTTTAAGGCCTGAGTTAATTGTGTTACCAGAGGAGCATCTAAGATCCATAATTCAAATAAGAGGAAGGCAAAGCCACCTAAGTTGAAAAGTAGCAGGGCTAACAATACTGCTTCAAACTTTATTAAAGAATTCTCACAAGAACCAAGTAGTGTCTAGTGGTAGAGAGATGATGATGGATCTAAAACAATATTATTAGGTACAACTTTATTTTGCAGAGTTATGAATTTTTGATAAACTTAATTTTACTATGCATTAGAAGTGCAGAGATCCACAGAAAGCTCCCCAGAGTCCACCCCTTTCTCATTAACTGGCACTTAAAATCTGAATAACTCTGAGACATTTGCAGGGCAAAGATTTCTTTTTTGTTAAACCCACCTTTCTTTACTTACAGTTGCTTGAAACTATGGATTTGAGTTGTTTATGCTGGGGGGGGTTCTGCACACACACTTAGCATCCAACAAAACAGATCAACAGCAAACAAACAACTGAAACCAACAGACTAAAGAGAAATCAAAAATGTTCAACAGAGGTGTTGGGCTCTCTTTGAATTCCTTTGAATCATTCCTGGAAACAATGATTGGTTAGAGGGTTAGAGCTGGACAGACAGACAGACCTCTCCCAAAAAAGCCTCTCCCATTCAAACAAACTACAGGCAGCATGGGAGGCTGCAAATCAAACTCTAGTCATTTACTATTACAGTGGTCCCCTGCCCTTTCGCGGTTCACATACCGCGGTCCCAGTATATCGCGGGACCGCAGTACCCAGAAAGGGCTTGGGGGGGAATTGCACGCTGTATGCCTGTGCCTCCCAGGAGGTCCGGGCAAGCAGCGTGCAATGGCAAAGGGGCTTTTGACTGTGGAGCCCAGCGCTGGGCTCCGTGGCCGAAGTCCCTTTGGCTGATCGTGCACCGCCCGCCCGCACCTCCCAGGAGGTCTGGGCAAGCAGCACGCAATTGCAAAGGGGATTTCGGCTGCAGAGCCCAGCGCTGGGCTCCGCTGTGGAGAGCCCTTTTTAAACATTGCATGCTGCTCCCCCACACCCCCGAGGTGTGGACAAGCGGCACACAAACATTGTGCCCCCCCACCTGCATCCACATATCACGGATTTTCAACGATCGCAGGTGGGGTGGGTCCCTAACCCCCACGATAGGCGGGGGCTTACTGTACATGCATAGATGAGTTCTGAGCAACACTTCCCATATTAAGTGCTGGCTTGGAACTGTTGGTAGAATATCTGCTTACTGGGAGAGCAACAATATGGTTGCTGACAATGTATCTGCACAGTCTAGGGTGGGTTTTTTTTTTTGTCCCATAATTTTAGCAGGAAAACCTGTAGCACATGTTAAATTCTCTTTGCATCAATAGGAAGATGGGTTTGGGGGATATGTGTGTGTGTGTGTGTGTGTGATCACATCCACCTCATGTCCAATCTGTTTAGAATAGGAGCTGCCTGAAATGTGAACTAAACTAAATATCCAGATAGTCTGAATACGGGCTGGGCGATTGGACACAGTACTTTATATACCTTGTGCCTCCATGATATAGATTTGCAGGCTGTTTCAGCCCATATTGATCTTGCTTGAGACCACACGGTTCATAATGAGCAATATGGCATTGTCAGAAAATATATAGGCCACACAGCTGACTTCCTGTGCTCATTTACAGGGCGCTGGTCATGCATTCTGTAGCTGCATCCCACTCAGAGCAGCCTAAGCTTGCTGCATTTACATGCTCTTCAAACTAAAATCTGATTATTGCAGAAATTGTATGGAAACAAATGGCTGCTTGATTAACTTAGTTTCTGTTGAAATAATTAAGAACAAAACATTTTAGAATAATGATGGTTGACAGTACAAGGAGGGCCAGACCACATTAGTCTATTGATTCCTGGAAGCAGCAGAATCCTGTTGTTTTGTGTTTGAAACAGGAAGAAGAACAGCTATTATGTAACTCGGCTAAAAGCAACACAAGTCAAGGGTGAGTTCTTGGGCAGAGCGTGAATGAGCATACACAAAACAGAGTCCTTACTGAGTGTGAAGAAGAATGATAAACCTAACGTTAGTTAGCACAGTAAGCAGCTCTCAGAAGAAAATAACAGCAAATTAATAATAACACAATTCTTGCATGCCACATGGCTGAATGTGTGAATAAAAAGTAAGGCCACCGCCCTTTACATGTATTTCGGAAAGAATCCTCTTGAGTTTTATAGAAATGGCTCCTAAGTCATAAGTCTCATAAGTCTCTTGGATTTTCCATGCTAGCAAGAAGCTAATAAAGGGCCCAAACTATTAAACCTTACTGTAGCAGACTCAAATCAATGGAAATTTTTCAGAAAAAAAATCTATATGTATGTGTATCTCACTGATTCCAAGGGTCTTCTTTGGGGGTGGAATTAACAAAGAAATTAAGGCTAAAGAGACTGTCTTTCTTTCTTTCTTTCTTTCTTTCTTTTTTGCTTTTTGGAGAAAAACTTATACTTTTGCAAGCTGTTAATTCATGCTTCATTGTTGCAGCTCAGCTCCAAGACTGATTAATATATCTATATTTAAAAGGTAATATGAAAATCTGGTCCTTAATATTGTGCTAAGCTGTGGAATTATTTAAGCAGATATGCAAAATACTTATCCTGGACACTCCCTTGTTTAGGACACATCTAAAGGCCCTTTTATTTTACTTTATTTTATTTTATTTTATTTTTATTTATATAGCTTGTATGTCACCCACTACCCATAGGTCTCCAGGAGGCTCACAATCAAAATAAACAATTTAAACAATTTAAAACATCAAAATTGCAATAAAATTAAAACAATAAAAGCATTTAAATACAATAAACACAATATATTAAAATATTTATGATGCACATGACACAACGCATCTTATAACTGAATGGAACTGAACTCTCAAATGCTTCCCCCGCCCCTGCCTGCCCCTCCCTTTTCTGACAACTTAATTCTCAGGGTGTCATACCTACTGTGCTATCACATCCTTCAAGCCCTAGTATTTCACAGGAAGATAATTGGACATTCACGTTTACGCAGCCTTGATTGACATTGCTATTAACCGCGACAGACGACCTTCAAAGACGTGGACTTCAAGTCCATTTTGAATAAGCCTGCAGCAATGTTTGAAGAATCCCCAGACACAAATAGGAAATACATGGGCACAATTCAGTGCTCCTTTATATACAGTACTTTTCAAAGATAGGTTATTAGATATCCACCAGGGGGCCTGTTCATGTGGTTAACACGGCTGCTTTGACAGGCCTGACAGGAAGAATCAACCTTTACCCAGTCCACCAAAACAATCATAGGAAGGGAGGGGTAATGCCAGTCACTGAAGGGACTGGCACTTAGAATGTGATCCTACTGAAGCCTCATCATTATCTCTGTGATGACTGGTAGATGGATCACGTCGACAGAGGCCTTTTCTTGTTTAAGTGTTACTCAATAGATAATTCAGAGTTGCATAAACATGCACAACAGGGACAATATGGGAGCTCCATTGCCATCAAAATACCTATTGACATGCCTGTACATGGTCACATGAGGGAGCATAGGTAACTCTTGAACATTTTAAGGACAGATGTACAGGCAGGCAGATATTATGCCAAAAAGGACATCAGAAATCTAATGAAGTTATGGTCTCAATTGTCAGTAACCAGTAGAATCACCAGTTTTCAATCAATCTGATCTATCTTGTCTTTCAGTTGTCCTGTCGCTGAACTGTTGCTATTGAACCAGGATGATATAAATAATGTTTGGGTCAGCATGGAGAGGAATAGGGAGCTATCTTTAAAAAGTAAGGCCACAGCCCTGTACATGTACAGTGGGACCTTGTATAAAGGAATTGATTTGTTACAAATGAAATTATGTTAAGCAAATTTTCCTTTATACAAATTTCCCATAGGAATGCATTAAAAACAGAGTAATCCCTAATCGCGACCGTTTTTATGTTGTACGGATGCGCCCCATAGGCGATTCTGTTAAGCAAATGTCCCCTATCTCTGGAATTTTTTATGTTTACAGATTTTATGTTATACAAACAGTTTCTTATACGAGGGTCCACTGTATTTTGGAAAACATCCTCCTGTGTTTTATAGAAATGGCTCATAAATTTAGAAGCCCATGTCTGGTGTACATAGAGAGCTTCATGAATAAACTAGGTAAGATTCTTGAATTGCATGGTGTTTTCTGTGAGCCCAGAAATGGGTCCAGAAATGAGTAGAGATGATGGCCAAAGGAGAACAGTTCTAGCCCATAGTGACACTTCCAATTCCAATAAGCTACAATTATATTGGAAAAATAGAAGTCTTAGGAAACAGAGAGGAAAATTAATTTTCTGGACTGCACCTTACAAAATCACAAAGACAACAAGTCCATGGGCCAATGGGCCATGTTGACTCTTGGATTCTGGCAATGTTAATCCAAAAAAGCTTCTTGTTTAATTTTAGCTGTCAGATGCAGGAAAAAATGATTTTCTTGGTGCAAAATCGGGCAGTCTGTTTTAATCTTCGTTCTGAATAAAATGATGTATAACAGGGCTGTCCAACTTTGAACAGGCTATGGTCTACTTTTCCTGACCCAAAGTACCTGAGGGCTACTACATGAAGGAGCCATGGTGGGTGGGGTGGGAGTAAAGAATCAGGAGCTGTCCCAACCAAGCAGCACTCCTCACCACCACCACCACACATAGGCCACAAAGTAGGAGGAAAAAAACAGGAGCTGGACCAGCTAAGCAGTGCTTCCCCCTCCTCCACAAACACATTCCACAAGGGGGCTGAAATAAAAAACCTGGAGCCAACTCAATTAGGCCTCTCCCCCAACCAAAACCACCCATGCCTTGCAGCCCTCTGGACTGAAAATTAATTATTTTTTAAAACAGCCGCCAACGGGAGCCATTAGGCACTTGACTACCCATGTGGGTACACAACACCCCAAGGGCCTTCCAGGCTGAACATTAATTTTTTAAAAGCAGCCACCGATGAGAGTGAGCCAATCATGAAGTTCCACAGGCCTGATTATGGAAATCCCCTGGCGGGCTACTTTTCAACCCTTTGCGGGCTACCAGTAGCTCACGGTCTACCTGTTGTGCAGGCCTGATGTATAATATGTTGTGGAAGCCTGCTATTTAAAAAACCCAGTTTGTATGTAGTTTTTATTTCTAAGTACTTGTTCAAAAGGAATATTCTAAACCCTACTTTTTCCAGCTTCCTTAAAAATTCTTACACAGCAGCTGGAAGGTACAGCCATGCTCCCTCTTATAATTTAATGGCAAATGAAAGAAATAAAAGCTACATGGAATCCTATGGAGAAACTTGAAATGATATACTATGTTTTTGTGCCCCTATGACTATTTTAACATCACATTCTCCCAATATATAGACTTAGATATAATTTATACTAGTATCCTAAATGTCTACAGCTTCCAAAAGCTGTCTAAAAAGGATTTAGGAGGGCAATTTCAGAAATAATTTGTTCTTTCTCTAGTGTTACACTGACCTATGTCTGGGAAGAGACTCTATTCATTTCTGTAGTACTGATATGATAGGTTTATGGTTTTATTCTGCAGCCCATCAGGGAGAGGAATGGAAGTTTTATGGTGGTATGACTAGGTAAGCTCCAGCTTGCCAATAGAAAAATTCACCTTTGTGATTGATTCCAAACTACTGAGATTCCCGCTCCACTGAATGATGTAATATTAAGCCAGCCTTTAAGATTTTGAACAATAAATCCTTACAAATCGGCCAAGCCCAACTAAAAAATATTAATATAGGTTTTATTTGGAAGAAAGAGTCCAAAGCCTTCCCTGAAACTATTCTTGGGATGAAGATTGTTCCAGTGAAAGCTTTACTGTTAGGGTCAGCACTGCCATTAGGCAGTGTGAAGAATGCATTTATTTATTCATTCATTCATTCATTCATTTATTCATTTATTTATTCAACTTATATGCCGCCCACTACCCAAAGGTCTCTTTAGTGGCAGGTGTTATGGTCAGTAGCCTGCCATACACTCCCCAAATGAACCTGCTTCCTTCAAGGTGGTAGAGAACCATATCTCAATGCAAATCTTGGTGTAAGATTCAATTGCCTCTCCAGCTGGCTCGTATAGGTGGGATGGGGTGTCATTGTGTGTTTGGCTTCAGATACAGTATCAAAAATATACTGGACTACCCTATGAACTCGCACTGCAGTTATAGCGCAGTTCTTCATGTGCTGAGTAAAGTCATTTTGGAAGTGTACTGAAAAGTATGAAGTGAGATCTTCAAATGTTTAGACATGCGCCACCTTGTTTAATAGAACAGATACTGTGGCAAGAATGCAAAAACAGTATGGCACATGACAACAATTACAAAATTATTTTATGAATGATTGAGATCTGAAGAAGGAGAATTAGAAGGGGAAAAGGAAGGAGAAGAGATGACCATTCATCTTGCACTGCATCCACATAGCAACATTGACCAGCCGTATCCTCCGCAGAGTATAAGAAATGAATCAAATTCAGCAATCCATTGAACAAGAAAAGTAAGGCCCAGCAATATATATATCAGAGGAAATAAAAATGACGCATTGAGAAAAGTTGATAAAATGCAGTGCTTGAATATGGGAGTTAACTACGCAAGGAGAATGATGGCAGAATAAAGCGCTCCATGACCAATGCCTTAAAATTATCTAGGGAAGAGCTGACAGTGCAAAGATACAGCAATGGCCTACAACACTGAAGAATGAAACAGAAAGCCTTATCCTTCCAGTGAAAGAGCAAGCACTCCATAAAAGTGCAGTTAAAACCCGGATTGAGAAATGATATAATGACAATAAACATCAGTTGTGTAAGGAAGCAGAGGACTGCAGCAATTATGTGCTGGAATATTTGTCAGAAATATAATATACCAGTGGCCAAAAACTGGTGGGACAACAAAACTCCAAGGCTGTTGAGAATGGAGAAGTAAAAATATTAATTGACATTCAGATTCAAACAGATAAACATCTGACTCATAACATGCCTGATCTGATAATTGTTGAATCCAGTCTGATCAGGAGATGTGGCAAAACATGATGTTAGAATCAAAGAGAAGGCATTTGAAAAGATTGCTAAATACAAAGTTTAAAGACTGAGATCAAGCAACTACAGCAAAAGAAAACTAAAATTGTCTGCACTGTAATAGGAGAAGCACACATTTTAAAGGATACCCCAGGTCAGTAGTGGTGAACCTTCAGCACTCCAGATGTTCAGCACTTCCAAGCCTGTATTGCCAACGACAAATGACTGTAGGAGTTGTGGTCCAAAACATCTGGAATGCTGAAGGGTCACCACCACTGTCCTAGGTTCTTGGGATGAACCCAATCCTTGAGGAACTACTGTAAATCCAGCCGGCATTTGGTAGGCTGTGCATAATGGAAGCGGCAGCAACAAACAACCTACACAACCCTATAAAGAGCCACAACCATACTGTTGTTTTGACCATAGAAAGCAAAATGAAGGAATAGTTGCTAACAGGGAAACTTCATGTCACCATTTTGTGATTTAGATTTGGCATACTGCAAAACTTCAGCAATTTTCTTTTCAGTTTTTGCATTCTTTCAAGAAAATGGGCTGCACGATGTTTTACAGTACAGAAATATGAATGAGCAGGGATTTAGCCCCCAATTTCAACATGAAACAGTAAAAAGCCATGGGTGGCACCTCCCTTGTTCCCCACCATCTTTTCTTTACTTCATTGAGCTATAAAATGCCCCCAAGGCACCAAGAGACACCAAATTTGGAGGGAAGATTGATGTCTGAGTTATACATCCCCAAATAGCCCCTCCCCCAGAAAAGTTCTCCCCAGGCACCTAGAGGTGTCAAAATTATAGAGAAGCTTTTTCTCAATCCCTCCACGTCTGTTGAAGATTGGGTTTTCCCAGCCCAGTTGGTAAAAGGCACTTTCCTCAGAGGGGGGCACTTATATCTTCACAGACATATCATGGATATCTGAACCCCAGTCCTCACCAAACTTTCAGGACGTGTAGAGGAGAGTCAACAGAACCATCCCTGTATATTTGGGGGCTTGAAATATTAGGGAACTCTTTTTAGAGCATTTAAAAGGGGGCAACAAATCAATTCATTGATTTGTTACTGGAAGTTTGTTTGTTCATCAATTTATCTGCTCAGTGAATCACAGTCATGAGGAATCACCCCTTTTTTATTCATCCCCATCTCTAACTTTGACATAATCTGTCAAGCTTGCTTAAGCTTCCTTATTGCCTTTGAATTCATTTGCGGTCCTCAGAGTAGCTAAAAGAAAAATGGATTATTCCGGAAACAATGTAATGTTGCAAGCTCTGCCTATTGCTATGCAAAGTGAATAGGTCTTAAATGGGCAACTAATTAAGAGCCATTAATTTTACAAAACATCTGTGCCAGGATTCCCTTTGCTTGCATAAATTGTGTAAACACTCCTCCCTCCCACCCTACTTCCACAAGCAGGCTCTCTTTTATGCATCAAAACTTGCACTGGTTATGAAATCAACTCTGCAACCAATTGCACACTTGATGGGCTGGAAAGCAGCAGCAAAATCATCCATCCATGATTTTATGAGCTTCCAAAATGAATTTGCCCAATTCTCCTTAATATTGACTGCTCTAGCTGCTGGTATTCTCTTTCACAGAGATAGGTGTTTGGCAGGTAGCACAACTGAGCCTTGTGGCACAGTTGTTAACCTGCCATATTGCATCTAAAACTGTGCTCTCAACCTGGGGTTCAATTCCAGGTAGCTGGCTCAAGGTTCACTCCGCCTTCTGTCCTTCTGAGGTTGGTAAAATGAGTACCCAGCTTGCTGCTGCTGGTGGTGGGAATGTGTAGCCTGCATAAATAAATTATGAACTGCCCAAAAAGTGTTTAAGCACTATGGGGCTGTATATAAGCAGAACACTTTGCTTTGCTTTGCACAATCATAAAGTGTGTATGAGTTTTAAATCTACCATTATAGAACTGTTTGTCAATGTACAAGGTGTTTTATTAAAGCCTGTGTTACTCTGGAATCATGTATACCTTCTCCTTTAGTTTGCATTTTTGAGGGCAGAAGTAAAGATTAGATTTTTAAAAATGTTATTACCTGTGTGTAATATTCATTCATGTTTCGTTTTCATTTTTTCGTTTCATTACATAACGAAACGACAAACGAATTTTGTCTCTAAAATGAAACAAAATGAACAGAAACACCGGAAAGTTTATCGTGCGTTTCGTTTCCATTACTGCAATATGAGTGAATTGCTTAAAATCCTAAAAAAAAATCACAAAAAAGAAATAAATGGTAACGAAACGAATGAAAACAAAAACAATTTTTTGCAAAAAATCATGAAAAACGGAAATGAACCAAAACAGACCCCCTAAACGACAAACGACAAACAAAATGCCATTTTTTTTATTCGTGCCCATCTCTACTGTCAACAGACGTATAGTTAGATTTTTAATGTGGCTAAGAGATTCCTTTTTGGTGTTTTAGATATCTGTAAAGTTTTACAGTGACAACATAAATGCACATAGTATTTATAGGAAGGGTTATTTTTACTCAAATAGAATTTATGCCTCATCTCTCTGTTGCCCTTAAATGAGCAAGTCATTAATCTATATAAGAGCCTTTACAAATATTTTTCCTCTCTCTGGAGAAGCAGAAGGAACACGTGGCTTATAATAAACCAAATAGCTCATTTCTTGAATGATCACACTTTCCACTTTGAAATTTCTTTGAGACCCAAACCTTCAAATAACCAGACCTCACCAAAGCCCATTCAAGCGCAGAAATTCTCACACAGTGGGATCTGAAAGTGAAATATTTTCCTGCTTTATGGATGTTTTCTTATTTTGTTGTGTCTTCAGTTGAGTGCATTTTTTTACAGTTTAATCTGTGTTGATGATGTGTGAAATGAGAAAAAAATGGCAATGTTTTAAATAAATAATGAACGCTCTGTGGCATTATTCTTGAGACATGGTGGCTGAGGGGGCATATATAGCATCGAGCAGCAGACATTTTGCTATGCTGGCTGAACACCAGACACTCTATGATCACAAGAGAGAATGCTGGCACTGCCTCTGGGAAGGTTTCTGTGGACACGAGGTGCTTTCTCCTTCCCCCAGTGTAGCATATACTGGGACATGTCAGCCTGAGTGTTGGAGGTGGGGTGGGTGAGGGAGGGATGTGTATTGGAAGCATGGACCTAGATTCCAAACATACTAATCACTTCACCAAACTGGCATAGAAGCCAGGGCCAATGTAACAGAGACATGTCCTCCATCACCAACATAGCATAGAGTTGCTTGATTAGAGTCTCTTAGCTCTGTGGAACAGCCTCATCTGCTTGGATCTCCCTCCTTAGAGAAGCTCCCCTACAAGTTTTAAAAGATGGGGAATTAGTAGCTGTGGTTACAAATTAAAAAGTCAGGTTACAAAAAGAAATTTCCAGGAATGGAGATGTATCACTTTAAGAATTTTTTTCAATGGAAAGCCCTGGGTTAAGGCTTTTGGGCGTGAAAAGCCACCGTCGCCCAAAAGCCAGCTGGCTGTCAAAAAGCTTCCTGCTTTGGGTTTTTGGCAGCTGGCTCCTTGTCTCGGGGTGGTCGCCTTGCTGGCTTTCAGGCATGCAGCGCATTTCTCACCCCTTTCACCCCCTCGGCGCTTATCCTTACCTACTCTTGACAAGGAGGTAGGCGGCAGGGAGCCCACTCTAGGAGCTGGGTCAGTGCACCTGCTTTCTGGCTGTGGGGTGGAGGCTGCGTGGGGTGGAGGCTGCTCCAGAGACCGAGTTGGTCTGCCTATTTCTGGCTGTGGGGTCAGAGTCATGTGCAGCTTCTATGCTCCAGGAGCTGGCTGGGCCACCAGGAGCCATGCAGGAGTCACCTCACTGGGCTCAGGCTGCTGGCTTCCTAAACGGGGCATCCATTTCCAATGAGTTCCTTTGCCAGCAGCCAGAAGCAGGTGCCCCGACCCAGCTCCTGGAGCAGGAAAACTGTGTGTGTCCCCAATCCGGCAGCCAGAAGCAGGTGCCCTGACCCAGATCCTGCAGCAGGCTCTGTGACACTCACCTCCTTTCTGCAAGGGGTTTTTTTTGTATCCCAAAGTACAGTTTTCCATGAGAATGTATTGAAAACAAATTAATCTGTTTTCCTTTTTTGACTGTTTTCTGACCTCTTGAATGGATTAATTGGTTTTCAATGCAATCCTATGGGAAATCACACTTTGGGATACAAAATTTTCATGATACGAAGCATCCCGGGGAACTGATTTATTTCATAACCTGGGGGACCACCACCACCACCACCACCACCACCACCACCACCACAACAACAACAACAACAACAACAACAACAACAACAACAACAACAACAACAAACCTGCAATCTTTGCAGCACTGTGTAGCTGAGGTAATGGTTTTGAAAAGTTCTTTGTTTCCTAAATTTCTACAGACATTTCAGCAGAATTCCATTTTAATTTTTTTGGAATTCTTTAGTTACTGCATCACAACCTATTCTTTCTCCCACAGTTCTATTGCTTTGGTTATCTGTCTTCTCCCACTCAATGAATATTATTTCATTTAAAAATGGGGGGGGGGAGAGAAAGATAGAAAAAAAGCCCGATGAAGGTATACTTGAAATATTTTGAGCTCAAAGAAACTGTTATGAATTCATGTGGCCTGATACATTTAATTTTAAGGGATATATTTAGACAACACCATCTTAAGCCCTATCTTAGGAATTCCCTCTCTTCTGTCTAAGTGTACATATTGAACTTTGGAACTGAGGCACCAAATAGTACAGTTGAAAAATGTCACATTCTATTAATCTTACCAGCATCTTTAAGTTAAAACGATGACAGCTCTTAACCATTTTTTGTTCCTCCATCTGACCATTAAACTGAGTGATCTAAGGAAATTGGTAAAAGAGTTCATCAGCAAGCAGTTACTGGCCAGATCCACCAACAAGGTTAGTATCCAAGACACCGGGCAAGCGGAGACAAGAATAGGCAAAGAATAGGCATGAAGCTCTGTTTAAGAGGAACCTAGGTAGTCTCACTGTTTATGTTGCTGGGTCAAGTCCTCAGCAGATATCCGGGAGCTAGAGCATAATTGGTCCCTAGTGCTGAATTCTACACAGTGGAATTTCCCCCAGTCCCTGGATGTTTTTAAACAAGTAGGACTGTGAGGGCGAAGATCAATAATATCAAGTACAGTTCAGACAAACAAGGGCAAAAGTATTGTTTAGTGGAAATGTACAAATTTAATATGGGCACTAAAGCTTTCTCTCCCCCCCCCAGATTGTTATTCCAGTAATTCAGTTCCGTGGATGGGGGCAACATAACAAAGTGGAACCTATGAATCACAAAGAATCGAGAGTATAAGATAATGGCTGGAAAATAGACATTGATCTGACCCCCGCTAGGATTAATGGGAGGAAAACAACTTCAAGGTCAAGCATTTCCAGTTAAGTGGTGGCTAGGCCAGTGGTCAGATGGCTATTAACTGCCAAGAAATGCTAATAAGAGGAGCCATTACTGGATTAAATTCCAGCAACATGATACCTTTTCACTTAGCAAAAGTTTCACCAGCCTGTATCCCAGTGGTTTCCATTTATAGCAAATGTCTCCCATTACTTATTATGCCTCCAATCTTTTTTTTTTTGGGGGGGCGGAATCTGAACTGTCTTAATGGAAACTGTATGAAAAGGAGTAAGGGGGAATTGCATTTATTTATACATAAATTGGTGGGGAGCACAATCCTGTCCCCAGTCAAGAGAACAAACCCAACCTATACCACCTTCCTATTAGTCATCTCAGTGTACCTCAAGGAGACCCCATCCGTGACTTGGTTCTTGTTTTGCAAACCTGCCTCACCATTCATTGCTTTAAAAAACAGCACTGGATCTTGCTCCATGTTCCCCATAAATCAGTTAGTCAGCTGGTATAAACTGGCAGAGATTAATTTTGTCACAAACACTGCACAATATATTTCTGTCACAGAGATCTCCTTTTTTCTCCAGTGGTATTTAACCTCATCTGTCAATGCACAAGCACCAGCAAATTCAACCTCATGGGGATTTGAGTTAGTCAAGGGAACTCTAATCCACACACCTGGAGGAATTTTATCACCTTATGTTGTATATTTTTGATAACTACAACATTATGACCTAGGAAGCATTATTTAAAAGCCTTTTTGTGCCAGCTGGCACAAACAATATAACATTATTGGCTTAAATTTAAGTAACTCGAAAGAGAAGTTAGATAAAATAAATGTACTTTCCCCTATGAGTTAAATCCACTGTCTGATGAGAGAAGAGGTTCAGCCACTGTCCCTGTACATTCTTGCTCTGAATAGTCCTGGAAAACTGGGGTTAGAGGGAATTTAGCTACATAGGAAACTGTCTTATTTCAGTTGAGACTCCTTGCTCCTCAAACCTGCACCCTCTCCTTAGGTCAGCTGTGCTTTTCAGGGTCTCATCCTGAGGGTCATCATGTCACATCACAGGCTACCACTGAAGTGAAACAGTTCTAAACTGGGATTGTTGGCTGGCTGTTTTTTTAAACCTATGTCTAGCTCAGTGAGTTGGAGCATATAATTGCAAACCCAAGGGTCAAGTGTTCAGTTCTTCTCAGTGCTTCAGCCCGTATAGTGTTCAGCAAGCTACACAGTCCCAGAGCATCTCCAGACAAAGGGGCTGGCAGACCACTTCTGACTACTTGATAGCTAGAGTGCTCTTGGAAAGAGTAATCATAATTTGGAATCTTTACACCTGAGAACTTCATACATTTATCTTCATACTCAAATACCATATAGTGTGCTAAGTGTACTGTACATGTTTGTAACACTGGTGGTAGTATTGTATGACATATAAAAAACTCTTCAGTGAAATCCTTGTCAGTCGGGGCCTGTGGGAAGATGTTCTGCCACTCAGAATGGTCCTTGAATGCACACATCCAGAATTCCCTACAGGCTATTATTTTGCCCAGCGCACTCAAAGCTTTCTTTTGAGTTGACATTTGCCTACTAGCTTTTAAGCATACAGCTAATCTAGCATAAAGTTTATACCTCTAGCTATGTCCAAAAAGGCAAAGAGGTGCTTTGATTGATATTAGAAATTCACTGTGATTGGAGAGTGTTAGCAACGAGATAGCAGGTGGACGATTGACAACTGGGGAAGCAAAAGCAGGAAGTGTGTCTCTACTCGGTCATGAGTACAATTTATGTTTCTACTGTTTAAAAGAAAAATAAACATATGTTAACATATTGAATGTAGATTGGATGAAGTCATGTGACAGAGGGGTCAACTTTCAAAGCCCCAGCAAGGTTACTTGAAGGTCGAGGGCACAGAGGACAATTCTTCAAATGGGGCAGAGGTGTGACAGCAAGCTGATAAAATCAGGAAGATACCCTTCATCTATGCAGATGAGGTTCAATACTGGTTCATTTCATATGATTTTTAAAAAAAAAACAATTTCTAACAAAACAAAACGAATCACGGGAGGAAACAAAATGAAACAAAATGAATCACAATTTTTCCATTTCGCGCCCATCCCTATTTCCTACTTCTTCAGCATTTTATGCATGTGACAAAGCTGACTCTTTACCAGAATATAGAGAGAATATACAGTATCTTCAACCTCATCTAGTTAAACACAAGAGAGTAAACCTTATTGAACAACACTAGACATGCATACAATCACATTGTCTGTCATGCATGTTTATTCGAAAAGAATCAGGCTACTCTTCAAACTTTTACCCATAGGAAATCCAAGTCTAAACAGAAGGATCGATGTATGCATAAGCAACAATACTGTGAGAAGGAAAGCAGCCATTAAAATGGTGGCAATAACTCTCCCTATAAAATGGAATCTGTTGTTTCTTCTGCACCATCCATTATGTGAAACAATTGCAGCTTTGCAAGTTATTGAAAATAGTAATAAAAAGTGAAACATAAAGAACAAGACTATAACATGGATTAAATGCATCATTCAGATTTGACAATTCACTTGTAAAGACTTTTAATGAGATGCAATGGAATATTATTTTGAATATAACAAGTCGAACTATGTCACCATGTGTGAAAACTAGTTTTATGCATTGCAAGCTATTAAAGCCCTATTTAGGTCAGTCCTACCATGTTGTTTCTTTCTTTCCAAATAAGAGGCATTCAGATCTCCCAGAAAATTCAGATTTTTATACCTTCTCTTTTCCTCATGCATTTCTTCTGGAGTGATGGGGGAAAGTTTGAAAGTTGACCTCTAAAATGCTCTCCCCATAGGTGTTTTATTTTAAGTGCAAATGGAAGATCGCGAAAATCTAAACGGTTCTAAGGAAGGGGCATAATTGATTTGATCTGGTCTTCCTTGCCTTGAACTGAGCATGGGGTGTGTGTGTGTGTGAAATAAGGTTTTCTTTCTATGCCTCATATTTGTATGTTTGTTGATATAGGAAAATGACAATGTCCTTCATGTTAAATCGTTGGTCATGAAAAGAGGCAGCCCATGAAAAGGATATTATCCAATATTGTATGCTGTTAACCAAGATGAAAATGATAGCAGTGTTGAAACAATACTTAGAATAACATATCAAATTATTCCAGTGTCTATCAAATTACTTGGGTTTTTTAATCTACTAGTACAAGAGTATATTGAATCCACGCCTTTGAAATATGCATATATTTAAATATTCTTACTCTTTAAATGTGAAGTACAAAAGTATAATCTTACTCACTGAATCACAGTAAATATTCCCAAGGGTTTATCATCAAGATCCATTGTATTTGAAGTAGATGGCAACAGTCTTCAGAGAAGTCCTCTTCCTGAAAACACCTCTTGTCTCACATTCAGGATCTTCTGCGTTTAGCCAGTTCCCTTCTCTAAATGAAGTCAAACACAACCCAGTTCCTATTGTATTTGCAGATTAAAAGTAAAAATAACTGATGCCTGCTAGGCATAGGACAGCTATTGTGTCACATTCACGTTGCATCGTTCTGTCAAATTAGCAGACATGGGAGAATCGATGCCGGACAGGGATGGGTGTGGGTGGAACGGACTCTACTCACTGTTCCTATGCTTAACAATAATCATGTGACAGGTTTAAAAAAACCATTTAAACTTAGCCTTGTAACTTGTTTTGAGACATATACGAAATGAATACAGTACATAAGGTCAATGAGGGCTTTTATTAATCATAACATTAGTACTTTTGATTGTAGAATAATATTTGTGCTCATAAGTAGCCAGCTGGCCATAATGATTAGCTGGAGGTTACATAAAGTGCACTAGAATATCTATTGTAATGGTAAAATAGATTCCACTCATTTTTAGAGAGAAATAAACTCTGTTAATTTCAATGGAATTGTATGATGACATTTGTAGGCTGGCTGCCCTATTCTTCACATTGACCCTACCCAAGAGAAGATCCGAAAAAGAGAGAAGTCCTTTGTTTCTCACTAACAAACTGAGGCATGAAACAAACATGCCAAATGCCACCACAATCCTGCCAATTGGTTTTGTGAGCCATCAGCCTATATTTGAGTGTGCTTAAGCAAGGAAGAAAATCCTTGCTATGTACGATTGAAGAAAATGTCTCTTTGGCCAAAGAACTGCCTGGTTAATTTTAAAGCTACAGTGCAGCTATTTTTTGACAGTGCTGATTACATACAGCGCCTAATGGAAAGTAAAAAAAAAAAATCTATTTATGATCTTGGCAGCTCAGATCTTATTTAATTTTTCTTTGAAAGTATAAAAACTGGGTGGGGTGGGGTGGAGAGATACCCTGATAATTCAGGCAGATAAAGTCCATCCTTATTATGGATGCTATACCGTACAAAGTGGCCCATTTTGTTTTGGGGATTACTCCATGTCATCCTAGTATATTCCAACCTTGTTGCCCAAATGCAGGTGGGCAGTGAAGCTGATTGTGGCTGCATGCTTGTTTATTTTTAAGAGAAGTCGGTGTGTTTTATGAATGTGTGGATATAGCTTGCTGACAAACTGCCCAGGCACCCAATTTAATTTTAAGATGCTGACCAGCAGATTTCACGACTTTAGTGAAACCATTTGTCAAAAAGCTCTACAGTGAACTTGACCACAGACACCGAAAGCTTATCCAAAGTGCTTGTTTGTTGCCCTTCACCAATGCTGATGAGACTGGTGTTTTAAAGTATCTATATACTTAAATAGGTATCATCCATGACCAAGTGCAGCAGTGTCCATCCAGGAAGGAAGAACTTCTCCAGTCAGAAGATCATTTCTAGGGTATCCTCCTGATTTTCTGAGTTTGAAGACCGCATATTTCCAAGGTGGATTAGCAGCAGGCATCCACTGCCGTTGGAGCTTTTCTGTTTAGCTCTAGAGGACAATATCAGTTAAAGAGTTTTCAAGATTTCCAAAAGGTTTCTTCAAACCTTTTGAAAGATTGTTGATGAACGTCTTACAGAGGCCTGGAATATTACTCCTGCACTCCTAATCTATATAGACCCTTTGTTGAAAAATTTGCCCCACACTCAAGATGGCTCATCAGGGCAGGTTCTTAACTTCATCCAAGTACCTGGGGTCCTGAGGTTTTCATACCTTTAAAAGCCCCCCTCATAGTGCTGTCATTGGGTGTAGAGGGTGAAGCACAATTTACACTTAGCATGCCAAAAACCTTAAAGGTACAGGACCTTTAAAACCTAGAAGTGCATTTGGCAAACATGTTTGATATAAGTATCACTACTGTGAAATGAATCAAAAAGATTTTTTTAGAAGGCAATTTATGATGTCTTTAAAAAAAATTTAATAACAGGCAAGAATCATTAATTTTCATTGAGCCCAAATGATATTAAGGCATGAGGTATGACATTTTCTCATTTTGCATGAGTGATTGTAGGGATTGTGCCAACAGCAAGTGTAATATCTGGTGGAATTCTACTATTTTCTTAGCATAGAATCATATACTCTGTTAGGACTAAGTCTACTTTCTTAAAGGAAATAGTCATTCATCCCCACTCTCCTTTGGAATTCACCCACCCTGCTTTTCAACTCTGCAGTACCCACCAGCAGCCACCTGCACAGATAATCTGGTTTAGAATGCTCATGGCCAAATAAAATGTGGACTTTACTGGTGTCCCCAAGTGACCCAGGTGTGTGATGGATTATGGGGCATCATGTGGGAGGCTCAGGACAGGAGCCAGTGGTATACAAATAACTGAGGACCAGGGCTGGGTATTGGTCAAATATGAACTGGTACAGAATGCATTCATACTGGACTCAGATTCTCTACATGACTGACGTACTGTATTTTTCTTTCTATAAGACACACTTCCCTCCTCAAAAGTAAGGGGAAATGTCTGTGCGTCTTATAGAGCAAATACAATAGTCCCCGTTACAGATATGTCACAGATTATCATTTAGAGAGATGTTACCTGCACGGAGCCCCTCCCATCCCCTGCTGCAGCTGGGATTCCACAGTTCCAGTCACCTCATTTGTAAAGAAGTCTCCTCCCCTCCCCTCCCCTTTTGCAGCTAGGATTCCCCAGTCAAAAATTACCTCATTTGCAAAGAGGTCTCCTCCACGGAGCCTCTGCCCTCTCCTTCTGCAGCCAGGATTTCACAGTTCCAATCACGTCGTTTGCAACCCTCCCCTTTTGAAGCCTTCATTCCCCAGTCCCAATCCTCATTTGCAACCCTCCCCTTTTGCAGCCTCGGTTCCCTTATTCCA
>JAHTLZ010003307.1:1760367-1794016 GCA_023846285.1 Phrynocephalus versicolor
CCCTTATTCCAGTCACCTCATTTGCAACCCTCCCCTTTTGCAGCCTGAATTCCACAGTTCCAATCACCTCATTTGCAACCCTCCCCTTTTGCAGCCTGGATTCCCCAGTTCCAATCACCTCCTTTGCAAAGAGGCTTCTTCCAGGGAGCCTCTCCCCTCCCCTCCTCTTTTGCAGCCAGAATTCCCTGGCCAAGAAAGAACCCTTAGGCTAAACATATTTTCTTGTCTTCCTTCTCTAAAAACTTGGTGTGTCTTATGGTCAGGTGCATCTTATAGAGTGAAAAATATGGTATCTCTGAAATGCTTACTTCACTGTGTATCTGTAATTGCTCAATTGCTAATTCTAATGAATGAGCCTATTTGAAAAACAAGCTTTTAAGAAAAGGCTGCAGTAGTTCAGTTGAACCAAACGAAACCCTAGGCCTAGGAACTGAAATGTCCACCAAGCTGTTTTATATGGTACTTTTATTCATACTGGTAAATGGCTGAGCTACAGTACAAGGCTGAACATCAAATGCTTTATCTCAATGACTATTGCAGGACTGAATGGTGCACAGCTGTGTCATAATAGCAATTATTACAAGAGAAGTGTTGAGAATGGGGACTAACGAAGCATGATTCAAACAAAAGTGTAAGTGGATGAAATTTGTGTTCTGGGGGTCTATCAGAACACAACCAGTGATGAATGTACTCAGCATCCTTTTAACAAATGTATAGCGTCATTAGCCATCGTTCTGTTGGTGGCCTTCAAAGCTTACACAAACCTATTTTGCTGAATGTCAAGTTATGCCCTACATACAGATCCCTTGTTTCAATATCAGGTGTTACACTTGCAACAGCAGTTAAAGGCTTCCAGTATCCCACTGCCAAGATCAAGTGTTCCCCAAGGGTGATAATAAATCTGACAAGGGCTTATGTAAACTGGTACTCTGACTATGGAACCTGTCTGTCTCCAATGAACTGTGGTGTCCAGGTGCAAGAAACAAAAAAGTAAGCAGATAGAGCTTTAGCGTGATACCTCTAGGACAATCTAAGAATTCACATGTGGGCCAACAAAGTTTCACTCAGTTTTCTAGATAAGCACTGGCAAGTACATTAGATTTTTCACTTTCCTTGAAAGATTGATTTGAAGGTGAGAGACATTCAATGGAACCAGTGAGGTTGCTTCATCCAGCCATCCTCCCTCCCTTCTGGATCACTGTACATGATCAGGAGACACACAAAACTCTTCTCATGTAAGTTTTTAACATACAAAGTGCAGCCAAACTCATTCCTATGCCTCACAAGAACACAGAAATCTCTTTGCACTGACTTAGAGCCTTGGTCCATCTAGACCATTGTTGGCAAACCTATGGCATGGGTGCCAAAGGTGGCACTTGGAGCCCTTACTGTGGGCGGCTGACATTGCCCATTCATAGCCAACTCTAGTTAGGTTAAATTGCTGTGGAAACAAACAGACAAATATTGAACTGACCAGGCTGGCATCTGGGTGAGACTCAGATTGTGGTGGCTAAAAGGAACATTAATGAGATATTCTTCTGAATTAAGTATGTATACTCTGTAGATAGATACAAATGCATACAAATGCTACAGCATAAGAATTGCTTTTAACTCTATGAAATATTATGGACAGAAGTAGACAAACCTGCTGCATGGATCTTTCTAGACGCAGAAAAAGCATTCAGTTATGTATCTTGGCTGTTTTTACATGAACAACTTAGATTAATGGACTTTGGGGAAACATATGTAAGAATAATTTCAGCTATATATCATCACTTTTACTATGAAAGAATTTATTTATTTATTTATTTATATGAAAGAACATCTCAGTGAGGATCTAACTAAAACAATAATGATATCAAAAGGTATGGGGCAAGGCTGTCTACTTTCCCCATTATTATTTATTCTCACACCGGAAGATTTGATGCAAAATATTACAAAGAATACTGAAATTATGGCAATTATGACTAAGAAACACCAATTTAAAGTACAAGCATTTGCAGATGATTTGATGATAATATTAGAAAACTAATAAATACAATCTCAAACTTCATAGACTCTTTATGTGACTATGGAAGAGTAGCAGGCCTGAAAATAAATAAATAATACCCAAATGCTAATAAAGAATCAGACAAACACAGAATCAAAAGATCTGGAACAGAAATCTATCTTCAAGGTGGCTAAGAAAGTCCGCTATCTAGGTATCTCACTGCAAAAACCAGCATTCTCATTAAAGACAATTATATCAAAGTCAAGAGATACAAGCAGAATTAAACTCATGGAAAAATATGCAGTTGTCATTGGGGGGGGAAATAGTGGCAATCAAAATGAATGTGTTACCAAAGCTACTATTCCTGTTCCAAACACTACCGATCCTCAAATCAACCAAAATATTGCAGGACCTGGACAAACAAATAAGAAAAATTATTTGGAAAGAAAAGTAACCCAAAATTAAAATCAAAGCACTGCAAGATAAAAAAAGAAAATGGAGGTTTTGCACTACCAAATTGGATAGTTTATTACAAAGCCTGTTGTCTGACGTGGTTGAAAAAATGAAAAACCCTGGAAGACATTTGATTACTGTATTATAGGGATGGGCACAAAATTAAAAAATTATGTTTCGTTTTGTTTCCTTTCATCCCCCCACATTTTTTAAATTTTGTTTCATACAATTTTTTTTCAAAAACAAATCGTATGAAACAAGCCCATTAACAAAATGATTTATGGGGGGCCCTGGAAAGTGGCAGAGGGGAAAAAAAAGTTTTTTCCCTCCCCCAAGCCCCGTCTGCCAGACGAAATGAACCACTAATGAAATGGTTTGTGAGGGGGGCTGGAAAGTGGGGAAGGGGGGGAAAGTTTTTTTTAAAGCCCTGGGCTTTTTTTTAATAAATAAAAAATCCCTCCCCCAAGCCCCGCCTGCCAGCTGTGAAAAAAGTTTAAAAAAAAAAGCTCAGGGCTTTTTTAAAAAAAACCCTTTTCCCCTCCCCCTAAGCCCCACCTGCCAGCTGATCGGCACTAGGGTGGGAAAAATTTTCCCCACCCCAGCACCAATCAGCTGGCAGGCAGGGCTTGGGGGAGGGAAAATGTTTTTCCCTCCCCCCCAAGCGGCTTATAGACGAAACAAAATGGTTCATTTCAACAATAAAAAACACCATTTCATTTTGTCTGTAACAAAATGCTGCTTCCTTGTGTCATTTTGTTTCATTTCATTTTGTTATGTAACAGCATGACAAAACAGCATTTCTTTCTTCTTTTTTGTGCCCATCCTTACTGTACTATAATTAGAAGGGTTCAGCTTGAATTTTGGATGGCATGCTTACCTATGGTACAGGAAAGCTAAAGCTCAAAAAGACTTTACAAACCATTGTTTAAGAAATGCCCTGTTGTGGGTTTGGGACTCGTTGAAGAATTCTATTTATATAGCAATGCCACTCTGGATGTCCACAGAACTGTCATATACAAAACCCTCCCTAGTACAGGAAGGAAAAACTTTGAGATACAAATATTTGTTGATAGAAAAACTACAACTAAAATCAAAAGAAGAAATACATCTACAAGGATTTAGAATACATTGGTGGTTGGAAATGCAAATGAAATCTTGGTTTAGGAATGATAAGAAGCAACACAGTTTCTCAATCAAGAAGCTGATTTAAATAAAATCATTTTTCCTCTAATGAAAAGTTAATTAAAAATTTATAATTGGTTATTAACTAGACATGTAGAAGATAAGATGATAAAAGAATGCATGATAAGATGGGCATAGGATCTTACATAAGAAATCCAATTGACGGAATGGGAAAATATATGGAAAATTAACATTAAAATATCCAAATCAATAACATTTAAAGAAAATCTTTATAAAATGTTCTATAGGTGGTATTTAACACTGGATAAGCTGTCTAAAATGCATAAAATATCCAATATCTGTTGGAAATGTAACAAAATGTGGGGATCCTTTCTCCATATGTGGTAGACATGTGGAAGCACAAAATTATATAGGTGTATGTAACAAAAATTATTTTACAAACTATCTTAATCAATCTTGAGTTAAACCTAGAAATTTTTAAATTGTGAATGATACAACAAAATATTGGTGATTGTAAAAATATGTAATAATCCACATTATCACGGCAGCTAGAATGTTATATGCACAACTGTGGAATACAAACAAGATTCCTGACAAAGACCAATTAATTATGAAGGTGCTGAACTGTGCAGAAATAGACAAGATTTCAATGTTACTGAAACCAAATGCACATTACAAAGACTTTGATGAAAGATGGCAAGATTTCTATAAATTTTCTGTTTGATTTATAAGTCACTGAAAGAGTAAATAATCAAAGACATATATATTGTTACGATAAAATGCAAATTTTGTTCGAGATTAGAATTGTCCCATGTTTCTTTTTTATAGTATAATTTTTATTTGTTAGAAAATCATAAATAAATACAAAAAATGCATTGCTAAAAGCAAACTTTCCTGTAGGTAACCAGTAGCAATATAGATGGGAAAATACTTGCCATCAGAGCTAATTAACTTTTACCATTTGCGCCTGTGCTATTCAAACTGTGTCCCAGTCCAGGCAGACAATGAAATGAGGCTAATTGCTAATTGCCTTCATTCTGCTTTATGCTGTAATTAGTTTCCGATTCTCATATGGGAAGGAAGCGTGGCTGTATTTACATTTCTGGAACAAGAAGTGGAGATGTCATTGTGTAATCCAACATTTTTATTCCAAAGACATTGTACCGTATATATATCTATCTGTAGCTATCTCTTTGTGTATCAGTGATAGGCCTTATTATTATTTTCATCTGGTGATCTAGAAATCTGTCATGCGACTTTCATTCTTGCTAGCTATATGGAGAGCTATTGATTTTAAGCCTCCTCCAGTTCTGGTTGCAGCTAGTTGAAGCAAGCTTTCCTCCTGTTAAAATCCTGTTGGTTGGAAAAAGAACAAATGCAGCACAGATGCATGTTATAATCTCTGATTTTCTGCCCCCCTCCCGCGATCACTTCTAGGATAAGTTCTTTTGGTTGGGTCCAAGGACACTACAGTATTACTGAGATTCTGTTTGCCTGTTCTTATTTTAGCTTTGTAGTAGCTGGCTTTTCAGCTCTCAAGTTCCGTATGCAGACAATTATAGAGCAAATCCAAGTGCATGGTTGTTAAAAAGCAATTTGTAAGTGTTCAGCCTTCTATAAATGAAGGATAAAAATAGTAACTTTCCGGGCTATTATCTCTGATTGCTGTTACATATAAATTATATGCAAATCAGCACTAGTCAGCTACGGCATAGCCTTTGGTGACTTAATTGCTGCATGCGTACCATTTACTCTGCAACAAATATGACAATAAAGCCTGGGCGTGCAAACCACGTGATGCCTTGTAAAACAACAGCTCCCCCAATGAGTAATGGCGTGATCATCTACAGTTGACAGGGCAATTATTGAGCAACAGGATGGGGTAGCTTGGTAGAGAACAGGGATGCTACCCTTATCAGTCATCTTAAGATTAAAACAAAAATAGTCTACTACATAGGGTTGGAACACACACACATACACAAAGACTGCAGTTCTGCAGTTTACTGTATTTGACTTTAGAGTTAAATGGTTGTCCATGAAGTAAGTATACCTCAGATAAAGAAGCTTAACTGCACCTCACAAATATGGATCCCTACTATTGTACTCCTTCATAATTAGCCTGATTGTTCAAGTAGGTCAAGCACCCAACTGTTCCCATCAGGAACAGGAGCAATTACAGGCTGAGTACTTTGGAAAATTGGTCATCTCTCTTGTTTACGCTTTGCGCTTCCAAATAGGATCTTGCATCTTTTCATCTTAGTATCTAATATTGGTAGAGCGGAAGCATCACTGGAGCACCTTTTATCCAGCATGCTAGAATGATCTTTGTATGGCTAGGTAGAAAAGAAAAGAAAAACCCTTGTCATGCCAGCCGGTCAGATTCTAAATCACTTTGGTCAACTGTTCTCCTCCACAGGGTACCCTAGTCCCTGAGAGTCCTGCCCATCTATTTGACCAGAGATTCAACATTTTTCATTACTTCTTCTAGCTGAACATCTTGCCACTCCAGCTAGTATGGCCTGCTGGGGAATTTGAGGAGTTGTTCCCCCCCCCAAAAAAAACCACCCCTCCCCACACACACTTCCCAGCTCTGTATTTATCTATGAGATACACAAAGATACAGTTGTCAACTCTAATACCCACACACATTTTTTTAAAAAAAAAATCTGTCAGGGTTTAGAATTGTGATGTGCAACAACAGTCAGTCTCTAGGCATCTGGGAAAGCATTTGCCAAGCCCAATTAAATGCAAAAGGAAGACGAGTGTGTTCTCCTGCGCCACCTGGGAAACATTATGCCAGCTTGATCCTCTTGAGGGGAATATGGTGTGACTATGACATAATAGAGGCCTGAGTCAGAGCTGGGAAGAGGCATTTTGAGGAGAGGGAAGGAATGATCATTATTCTGCATGTATTCCACAGCATGGATGATTACTTAGGGCTGCCATGTGGTGTTATCCCATTTTATCCTCCCAGCAGGAGATACCCAAGCCCTTGACTAGCTATGGCTTGGTTGTTGCTGCTTGTGTGTTTCTGTCTGTCTGTGTGTGTGTGTGTGCAAAAGAGGTTCAGAATTAATTCTATTCAACAAATCCAATACTGTTCTATGGATAAGAAGCGTACTCTTAGCTAGCACTGGTGGGTATTATTCAAATACAAAATGCTAAAGAAGGAAAGCAAATTTGGTGTTCTCAACGTTGGAGAACAAATGTATCATGAAAGGGAGGGGAAGCAAATTTTGTCTTTTTACTGGAAGGAAACAAAGACACACTCGCTCTGATTTAGGTTGTATTTTGTTCCATCCTGGCTATAACATATGTCAATATTCCAGTGCAGGTTTGGTGTCCGTATCCTGACATTGTGCCTCTGCATGACACACGCTGAATGTAGGTTTTTGTTTTCAGCCACATAATTTGTATAAGGCCACCTGTGTGTTTTCAGACACTTGGAAGAATGTGTTCCTCTTTACAATTTAGTTTGCTTCATTGGCTTTTATTTACACCGTGCACTGACAAAGTGGAGGGGGTGGGTGGGAAGCCAGTGAGCCGTGCCTACAGAGCTCAAGCACACTTCACTGTTGAGAAGAGACCGAATCAAAGCGTAAAGGGGACGTGGAGAAGCAGCACTGAAAGCAGATAACAATGAAGGCTCTTTAGGATGCACTTCCTTTGTTTCTAAATATAACCACTGGTGTTCCAAGTAATCCTCACTGGAAGGCAAGCATTTTCTGCAATTATTGTATCTGCTTCTACAGTACTTAACATACAAGGCCTCAACCCTCTGAAGGTGCTTTTTAATGTTTCTTTCCCCTGCCATCCTTGCGTGCTTGATGTTGAAGTGTCTAACCTATTTTCACCAAGTGGGTGCCTTTGAAATGTGTTAAACTACTTCTCCCATCAGTTGCAGTCTGGAATACTAATGTTGTCCCAGGATTAAAGGGGATGTAGTTAAATACATCCCAAGGACACCAGGTTCAGGAAAGCTCATCCAATAGCTTGACGTTCTGAACACACACACACACACACACCATACCACCACCATTTTGAAATTGGAGTCACACTGAATTCTTAAATCTCCAAAGGTTTCTGCTCCAGAGTTGTGACCAACTTGCTGCTTTTAAAGAAGATGTGAAGTCACCTTTTCTTGTTTTATTCAAATAGCTAAGATAAATGTTTGGTTTATATAACTACCATCTTAGGACGGTAAGGCTAGAACTTGCTACAGCAATTTCATCCATGGAAACCCAGTTTGATAAACTGTGAATACACAGCAGGTCAATCCATATTTCTTCCATTGTGTGGTCACACCCCAAGTCAGTGGATCTACTCTTGTTTGAAAAAAATGATACTGGCCACTTTGATAATTTGAACTCTTCTTTTTAGATATGCTGATTTTTTTTAAATGGTTGAACAGATTGGCTATATTCTGTTTTATGATGTTTGTAAGTGACCTTCAGCACTACACTATAGTTGAAAGTTAAGGCAAAAATAAGTAAATACCTAACTTGAATAGAGCCAGGTTCATGAGTCACCATTCTTCATTTTTCTCTTTAATTGGAAAAAGATCAGCAAAGGGCAAAGTGACATAACATGAGAACAAGTAATTATAGGGCTATAAAGTTGCATTATTAGTGAAGTGTTTGGTCCACCAGGCACGGTATTATCTACCGGGGCTGTAACTCAGGTGGGGCAAGCAGGACTTGGTGTCATTGTGCCACAGAAGACATGCCCCTTCTCTCAAACTTCAGAGACTGGCCTAGCAGCATGGTCTGCCACCACAGGAAAAGATGGCAGTAAACTAGACTTCCAGAATGGCAGTTCCAATTTTCAGGAGGCTATGCAGCCAATAGGCTAAGCTGCCATTACTTCCTCCATTATTTTCATCCCACAAATTTTAAAAGTAGATTTGGGGACACGTATTGTGCCATTCACCAGATGTGCCAAAATTACTAGTTACTGCTCTGTTGTTAACATGGGATGAATTATTTTCTACAATTTCAACAGGGTTCCCTCCCTGCATTGTGGAAACAAATCTGAGACATTCTGTAGGCAAAAGGGGTATTCTGCCATTGCTACAGGTTTTCTACCACCCTATGTTCCTTCCTGGGGCTGCAGCTGTCAGCAAAGCAGAGTGCTAGGCAAAACTGCACACAAACACAGAAAACATGACTGGATGAGAAGGCAAACCCCCATTGTAAACTTTCCACAGCAGGTCAAGGATTCAGAATGAGGTAGCAATGCACAAGTGCGTAACACCCTCTCCCTTGGGTCACAGTTGTTGGCATTTTCCCCACTTTGAGTCATAGTTGTTTGCTTGAAGGCATTGGTCCCATTTCACTGTGTTGTGACCCAGAAATGCAAGGATAATCCCATAGACCCAGAAGTGGAATGCAGTGGCATGTCTGCTAAAGGGTATTGGCACTTTGGCTTTTGTATTCTTCTATTTGAATACAGAATACATTGTGGGCTTCCATATAATCCATAAATTTTAAAGTTAATACTGGACATCTCTTGCTGACTGCTCAACACCTGGCTGATCTTTAACTATTCAGATTTTGCCGGTAATGTTCATTAAGATATAGCACACTTCACAGCTTCAGTTTAGCGAGGGCTTTTTTTTCATATTGTGTTACAGGAGTTCATAAAACTCTGGTGGACCTTTCTCTACAGCAGTTTACAAAGAACATTTCTCTCATTAATCCTCCTGTGGGATCTTACAAAGATGTTACAACAGCCTTCTGAGATCTCTGATTGAAATCCCATTGAATTGTACCTGAAGTTGATTACCCTTCTTCTTTCTGTACAGTCAGCAGCTTAAATAAATTGGAACCAAATCCACATGTGGCTTAACAGTACGAATCTACGATTTTTGATGCTAAGGGAAACAATTGTAAGAGAAGCAAAGACATATTTCCTTGTTTTTATCCACAGAGTTCCTTAGGGCTGGGAACTTATCTCTAGAGGACAGAATAAGCTGCTGTGGGTCTCTTTTTCCTTGCTCAGTGCATACCTTGCTTCCTGCAACTTGTCTATTCAGTGATGACTCTCTTCTCCCCTCCACCACCCCTGCTCCGCTTGTGCCTTCAGACTGCTAGCTTTGACATAAGCACCTGTGAAAATATCACATTACTAGATGCTGGGGTGGTGGACTGCAACATGAAAGATAAGGAAAAGAGGGAAGCAGGGAGACACACATTTCAAATGTCAGCATGGTATATGAACAGAACCATACTTCTGATTGAGCAGCATGTCCCACATGGCTATCTCAGTAGGAAACAGATACGGCACCTGTCATGCAAACTTCCTTACTGGAGACACCGAACAATATTTTTTAAAAAAAGAAATCCTAAAATTTTGCAGAAGGTAAAAAAGTGAAGAAATGTCAGACTGGGCTTATTGGTGCAGAACAGTACCCTGAAACATGTCATATGGTAATAGAATCTAGACCATTAGACATTTTGGCAGCTCTAGTCAGGGCCGGCGCGTCCATTAAGGCGAACTAGGCAGTTGCCTAGGGAGCCAAAATGGAGAGGGGTGCTGGCCAGCCTGCTGCCCCCACCCCCACCGCAACCTCCTGCTGCTGGCCACCGCCGTCCATCCCCCTGCCACCTGTCGCCACCCACCCCCTGTGCCTGTCACATCCCCTGCCATCCGCTGTCCCCTGCCCCCGTCCTGCCCCCCCGCCGCTGCCTGCCCCACCCCCTCACCCCTCACCTAGGGTGCAAAAAACCTAGCGCTGGCCCTGGCTCTAGTTCAAGACATTTTGCTTCCTAAAGTAGAACCAAACGCTAGGCTCCCCTGCACCCGTCCAAATCAAGGCTTTCAAAGCCCAAAGCTGACCTAGTTAATTTCATACCTGAAAACTTTGTAAGTATCTAATCTCATCTCCAAGACAGACAGTCAGTCAGAGAGACAGATAGATAGATGCCATTAATATTATGTCTATTTATCATTGAATGATAGAGTTGTCAGGTGCAGATGGCAAATTATTTTTTCCTCCTTATAACTGGATAAATTGACATCTAATTAAGTAGCTTGATTATTAAATTGTCTTTTTTCCTATTTTGGAACTTTTCAGTCTATTTTGAGCATTTTCACAACATTAAACTGATCTGTCTTTAACAGCTTCTTCAGGTGATCCTTAAACATTGATTCTTTCTCATGAGCGCTGCACAAACTGCGGGGGGGGGCATTCCAATTAAAATATACTTTTACCATACCCTGTCCAAAAGCGACTAATTCACCGGGAGCAATTATAATATGTACATTCATTTCCTCAATCTTTCATCATAAGACTTCGTTAGATTCAGTGCCGCTGGCAGTTTCTTGCTTCCCATGGCATACCATTTCATGATGCATCTCCTCCTACATACATGCCTCCAGAGTATCTTGCCATCAATATTTTTACATTCCTTAATTGAAAACATAATCAAAAACAAACTAAGGAAGTACATTTATGTCTCTAACTGCCTGTACGGAATATATGTCAATAATGGAACATTTTCCAACTGCTGCTAACTTCATTTCACTTTGGGAACCTCTCTCTCTTTCTCTCTCTCTCTCTCTCTCTCTCTCTCTCTCTCTCTCTCTCTCTCTCTGTGTGTGTGTGTGTGTGTGTGTGTGTGTGTGTATTCTGATTTCACAAATAAAAATTCAGTATCAGATGCAGATACTTTACCTGCCCCATGCCTCAGCTTGTTCCACCATTATATTTCAGGAAGACCTCCAGAAAATTGGTGAAGGAATGAATAGAAAATACGGATTTTAATTAGAATCAAAAATCAAGGTGGCACATTTCTAATTCAACTGTTAGTGTATCGACCAGCAAAACCAAGTGTCAAATGTTTTGATCTGAAAGAATAGTGCAGGAGGAAAAGGAGCAAATTCTACGCTTCCAGCAGCGTGATTATTTTAGCTTACTTTTATCGGACCATGTGTAACAACACCCTGGAAGCAGGAGAAATACATATGCAAATCATCAGCCAATCCCAGCAGGAGGGTGGGGGATTGTATGGTATAAAAAGGGTGGAGCCTGGTCAGGGAAGGGTTGTTAAGAAAGTTGAGAGTTGAGAGCTGAGAGTGCTGAGAGAGCACAGCTCTGTTAGAGTTCAGTCAGGTAGGTTAAGTGTGAGGGCTTTACTAGTTACTGTTTATTAAAGACAGGGAGGCTTGAAGAGTTGATTTAATCTATTCTATGTTTAAGGCAACACATACCAAATTCAGTCATTGTTGTATTTATTTATTTTCTCAATAAACTTAATCATTATTTTTATATTATACATCTGAGTCTGTCCCAGTTCGTAAGGCGACTATTTAAAAGGTGCCAGCATTACCAAGTGGATCCTGTGAAGATTAATAAATTGGTTCCCTACACTTCACATTTTCATCACAATTACACGTCTGAAAAGGGAGGTGTCGTCACACCGTGCACCTCACGGAAGCAGAGCAATTCAAGAGAAATTCAAGCCCATTGAAAGGGAATTGCAAATTAATTTTTTTTTTTTTTGCATCGCAGTTGCAGATCCCAGTGGGATCTTAATGTATGTGCCATCCCTTTGGGCATATCATGTGAGTTTATTTAATCTTTCATTGTTAATCTTTATAAGAAATGGGTTAGGAGCCGAGAAGCAAGGGGGGGAATTCATCCCATCCTGCTATTTATAATACCATGCAGCTTCTTTCAAAAACAGAGAAACATTGTCCGTTTGCTCTCATTTAATCCCTCCTCAGTAGTTGGGTTTCACATAACAGCAGTGTAGCGGGTTCCAAAATTACGGTAATCTGAACATGTCATTAAAACGACACTTTTGAGGCCCTGTCTTGGAAGCCAATTGCGTCTGCAAGGAGCTCTTCCTGTTTGGGAACATATGCTCTGAGTTATCTATCGATCAGTGCTTGAACAAAATTATTTTGTTGGACTGCAGTTCCCAGAAACTAGCCACCATGACAACCAAGATCCATGTAGCAACTGTAGTCAAATCGTCATTAGCAAAAAGCATCCTGCTCTCTGCTACATGGGGTAGCCACTACAGAAAGCGAACAGGATGTGTGGGACACTATTTCAGCACTGAAGAAAATATCAGTTTGGGGGGTATTCAGGAGGAATATCCAGGAGGCTGGTGCCACTGTACGATACATCATTTGAAACAGTTTCCCTTGCTCTGGTCATAACAAGTCACAACACCAATATGGAAGTTTTGCCTTCAGGAAAATAGCTTGTAATATAATCCCTTTGGAGAGTACACCTCTCAGTATTTCTAAGCCAACTTCTTACAACAGAACAAACAAGAACACTTCCTCCCCCACATATACACCTTGAAATGTTTCCTAGCTTTGGTTTAGAAGTGGCACATTTCATTATCAAGTGCTGGCAGCAAATAACAGTGAGCAATGTGCTTGGAAACTTCCCAGACACAGTTGGCTGCCCACTATAGCGGACTAAATGCTGGATGGAGCCAAAGTTCATGGGTACCACAAACAATGATCGTCCTGCAACCACAGACAGAGTGCTGCACAGCTCAGGGATCTCCAGTCTTCAGACCTCTTATGTCCACCACCCACGGGAGTCAGGTAGATGGATGGATGGATGGATATCCTAAGAGTCCAGGAATAGGGTGCCCAGCCTGGGAAAGTAGGATCAATACAACAACCAAACCTGAGATGATGTTTGCAAAATATCCACATTTGGTGTCCATTCAATCATTAGTTTTCAGAAACCTAAGATAAGTTAGAAAGCCTGTTAGTTGCTGAAAGGTTGGGACTGCAAGTCATCCAAAAGTCTCTTTCAAACAAAAGAAAGTTTGATGCCCAAGGCAAAGTACAAAATGGCAGCCTTCTTCAGCATCATGTCCAGAAGCTGACTGGCCTGGCAGTGGATTGTTCCTTCGACAGTAGCACGGAGGGAGGGTCTCTCACTCCATCTCAGGAGCATCAACCATAATAGTTTAGAGAGTGTATGATAGTCTTTCCAGTGCACACAGCATTCTCTTGTTCTCTTTCAAGAGAAAGGCATGGCCAGAGGGTTCAGGGCAGAAAATTGGGGGTTTGCTGCTGCTGTCTTCTAAGGCAGCTGCCTCACTCTGCCTAATAGTAGAGCCATCCCTAAATAGACCTCAGTCTTCCTGCCCACCACTGCCTAACCAGTGAGTAGCAGAGGAAACTGCATTGCTTATGCTAGGCATGTGAGCATCCGCTTTTTGAAAGCAAATGAGAAACAGTTCATCCTGATTCCTAATATATACTTCAGAGTACTTTTCTAGCACACTATTCTGTTTTCAACTCATGAAGCCTATTATTTCTGTCACTTGAACTTTCCTTAAGTCAGAGCTGAGTGTCAAAATGGGTAAAGCTTTTCAGGATGATTTTGCCCTAAAATGCAAACTATATGTCAATCACAGGCTTTTATATTTCTCCGTACAAGAGACTGCCTGGCTTAGTTAACAAGCCATGGCTACTATTGTTATGGAAACCTTATTTTACTTGCACATTTTCTGGTGTTAACCTACCCCAGTGCATTCACTTTGCGATAAGTATGGGGGAATTTTTTTATAAAATGGCAATGCCATGAAGTTAAATTGTTTGGGGGGATTTTTTTTGGGGGGGAGGGGAGCTATAAGCAACTATTAAGAAAGTCTGGGTGTGTTTCAGTTCCTCTTCAGCAGAGGTGCAAGAAGCAGAATCCATGCTACACATATGGATTCCTAGGTCGAAACTAGCAGGGATGGTGACTCATGATTTGGGACTCAGTTTCAAGTCCAACTTAAGTTGCACCAGTGACTCAACTCGGATTTTTTCTTTTTAAAGACTTGGACTCAACTTATCACTTGAGCCAATTTCTTGAACCAGTTACATTGTCAAGTCCTTAGCCCACAAACCCTCCCTCTCCACCCAACATCCCATCAATCAATAAACAATGCCTAAGGGAAACCAGTGGGTAGGACACAGAGGGACACGTTCCCATCATCACCCTCCCTTATCTGGAGCCCTTCCTAGCTCTTGAGCAAGGGCCCTTCACCCAGACACATGTGCACCGCTGCAGCTTGAACAATCTCTACAGCAGCTGCCAAGAGACACACAAAACCAAGATGGCATCTGCTATTGCTGGCACCACCGCCAGTGGTGGTTCCTGCCCAGATGGGGTCGGGAGCAGCAATGGGTTCAGCATGGAGATAGACTCACCCAGTAAGGTGGAGGGTATCATGGGTACTGGGACAGCCAGGAAGAAAGGGGTCAGGTGGGTGCAAGGGGGGACTTACCAGGGGGTTGGAGGACAACAGATCCCAGAATCTTTAGGCAGGGACTTGAGACTTGAAGAGTCGAACTTCGGATTTCCACCCAAAGACTTGCCAAGCCCAATACCCACGGAAAATAAATGATACTTTCTCCTAAGGAGTAAAAGCTTATCCTGCCACGAGACCACCTAAGTCTAGATGTTTGCATAACAGCCTGTTTTCATTTTGTGATTGGTCCTTGGGAAGAAAATGTGGGATTTGTATGTGAGTCTGAATGGTCAAGCATAACATTTTGAAGGAATGGTATGCCTGAATGGTGACGGGGAGGAAATATATTTCTCTTAATGTGTAGTGTAACTTCCAGGGAACATTTGTGAAACACTTTTGAAACACCTGGTTGTTCATTTGTTATTCAAAGCAGTCCTGAACAGCTGAAAAGGGCTTCCACAACAGCTTTTGATGTTCATTCATAAATGGATTGCTGGGGTGGTGTAAGAATAAAACAAACTTCCAACAACAAACTCTCTCTAGTGTTGACCTTTCTCCAGGCCAAGGCGCTTTCTCCATTAATACCATTGCATTAATATCCAATGTCTGTGTTTCTTCTTCAATGTCTGTGTTTATTCAATAGTGGCATACCTTTTCCGCTGCTGCAGCTTATGCACTGGTAATAAGTGCTATAAGCCGTGGGAACAGAGCCTCCAAGAATTTCTCTGTGGTGAAAGCCTCTTTCCCTGAGCTGGAAGTGTCACGATTTTTCCTAAGTATGTATTAAAATTTAAAATTCACAAGAACTCCACATTTCGAAATGGGAGACTCTTGACAAAAAGAGGTTCTCCATCTTTGCCTTATGTATGTCATTGAGGGTCGATCATCAGTCCCCACATACTCAAACATGTGTATGTGTGTGTTGTGTCGTTACAGTCGTGACCGACTCTTTGTGACCCCATGTCCATGGAGTTTTCTTGGCAAGGAATACTGGAGTAGCTTGCCAGTTCCTGTTCCAGGCGCCTACAGCACCTGGTATTCCCTGGTGGTCTCCCATCAAAGTACTAACCAGGGCCGACCCTGCTTAGCTTCCGTAATCAGGTGAGATCGGAGGTGCTACACACCAAAAAGAAAGACTTGCGGGACTGGGAGAGAGATGATGTCAGCATTCCCCAAACATTTAGTCCTACTGATATAGGCTGCTTTAGACTTACGAATCCAATCCCACACTTTCCCACACACTCCAGAAAAAGCTCTCATGAATATGATTGATCTTTTTGTTTGAAAAATGTCTTGACTTTAAGAGACGTAAACTCAGAGAAGGAACCGGGTTTTAATCTGATGAAGCTCTCCTACCTGAGATTTAATTTTTGCTTGCTTAAGGGAAGCAAGTCTTGATTTTTTTGCACATCTTGAAGTTTGGTATGTTGTCTGAAGGACTTATTGACATAAGAGTCCTGTCGAGAAAGACTGGATGATGAATTGGCATGGAAAATCACTGAGAACTGTTTAGCAAAGGTACAGTTTTGCTCCTAAATTAGGGAAATATAAATAGCCCAAGGAGGAAGAGCACATGAAGATAGGATTGTTGAAACCCTGCCCTCTTAGGCTCAAACCCAACACAAAGGGGAAATGACCTCTTCTTGATTCTCTTTTGTTCACTATGTGATAGGATCCTAAAAAAATACAGCCTGTGATGAACTCTGGCGCTTGGAAACTACAACATGAGAACATGCAAGCAAGATGACATCCGACATGCTTTCATAAGTTAGTGAGAACAGGTGAGTCCCTTCAAAGTTCAAGATCTTTGTAATTGCAAGCAGCACGTTTTCATTGTTCCAAGTCAGGTACAATGCATGGAATATCCTGCAAGTCAAAAACAGAAGGAAATCTAAGAGAACAGCCTCACTGACATGTGGCCAACACTTGAACTTGACCCCCATGTTGGCATGTTTAGATGTTGTGGTGAGCCAGCAATCTGGTATACCAGGATGATGGATCAGTCCTCGTGCAAGTGGGAATAGCTAATCAGAGACAACTCTGCCATTAGTCTTAGTGAGGCAGCTCCCTGAGGTGGTGCAGCCATTGCCCCCCCCTTTTTTTTCCATTTGAAGAGCAGGTGCCTTCTGTGCAACTCTGCAGAGGCAGCTTCTAGTGACAGCGGGGTCTACAGCTACACTTGTTGGTGTTTTGCTCCTCCTTCCCTTCTCCCCTGGCTGGACAGTGGCAGAAGCACCTCCCTCTCATATTCTTTGAGCATGCAGATGTGTATGACTATTACCACCATGGTGACCTTGGTACCTCTGGGGTCATCAGTGCCCTACGTCTTGGTGCTCGTAGGTAGGATATTGAAGTGCTGTTTCGTTCTGTCCCCTTCAGAATCTCCCTTAGGCAGATAGGCATCTTGCTGCTCCCATCTTGTCATTCTCTCCTTATGGTGGGGGTGAAGTGGGCTCTACTGTACTCACCTCAGTTTATGGCATGCTGTGGGGGTGTCAGTTTCCTTTCTGTCTCTAGTTGTGCTAGAGCTTTTGCTGTTCCTGAGCTAAACCAATACGGGCCTTCTGTCTACTCTTTCTTTGCTGTGTCATCCAAATACAACAATACAGTTTCTCTCCCACCAGCACCACAAGCAACAGAATAACCCAGGCTTTACTTTAATCATATTTCTCAGCTTTAGTGTAGAGCCAAGCCAGAGTATCAGATGTGGCCACTACCCAGAGCAGGAACTCAGCTAATAAAGTGAATTTAATCCCTTGAACAGATGGGCACTGTGCTAGTTGCCGACAATAGTGACACGGCGTAAGGACAGCTAGGATGCAATTGATCTCTTCCTCCAAGATGTCCTATCATCTCAAAAGATGTTATGAGTGACTTGGAGTAATTGGAGCAGCCACTCTTTCAAAGGACAAAAATTTTCCACACACAGCACCCAGTACCAATGAAGTTTCTGCTTCCTTCTGTACTTCTCCTCTCTGATTTTCCATGTCTCTCTTGCAGTGTATGCATTACAAGAGAATTGTGCCCCAACATATTGACCTGTGCCTAACAGAAGGGGACATAAAGACATGGAGGAACAAAGGAAGTGCCACATCAAATCAGGTCATTGCCTAATGCTTCATAAAATGTGGTGAGCAGACATTTAGAGGATGGTTCAAAACATCTTAAAATGGAATTGCTCATTCACATATGACACACTCTTCTTTCTATCATATTTAAACAAAACTGCCTGAAGGAAAATTTTGTTTATCATGGAGCAGAATTATTTACAGTCCCTCTTAAAATGAATTTTTGTACAACAGGTAGACATTGAGGCAATCCACACTGCTTAAAAGCTTGCTAAAATCTTTGCTGTAGAAATTTTTGAAGGCAAATGTTAGCCTTTGAATTTGAAATCTGAAAGAGAATTTGCATATTGATAACTCAATGTACTGTGTATGTTTTCAAATTTCGTTTGCCATCCATCGTCTGCTATGTGCACTTGGGCTAGATGGATGGGTATTCAAATCAAACTAAACCAAACCAAACCAAATAAAATAAAATAAAATCAATCAATCAATCAGTATTAATTATAGGTTGAGATACCTGTTGTGTGGAATTTTAAGATTTTTTTAATTGCCACGAATGTGTTTGTTAAAGCATAGTATTTTAGGATTTCCAAATCTCTTTTCTGAATTCAGAATCTTTTATCCCATCTCCATTTTGCTCACAGTGCTGTTCTCATTCTTTTAGCTTACAAGGCAAGATGATACCTTATTACTTTTATGTCACTAAAAACCTGTTATTCCATTTAGCTGAGCTAGTCCTTCATCATTCTATACCATGTCCCTCATTCATAGGTACAGCTCTGATGTTAGGGGAAACAGGCCATTGTCTCCCATAGAAGATGCAGAGGTACATGGGTTGTCCAGGCCTTAAGCTAGTCTGCTGCTCACAGGTGTAGTATAGGATGCAGTCCCAACATCAATCAACAGTCTACTCCCCTTTTTATACATGGAATGAGAGAGAGGAATCTTCCTTCATGTTGTCACCATCTGGGAGTTGAAGCTTAATTGAAATTATTAGACTAACAGATGGAAAATATGAATGACATTTGCTACATTGAACTACATTTGTAGTCGGGAACAGCTCCTAAGTATGCTTAAGATTCAAATTTAAAATGTCAAGTTTCAACCAAGTTTAGTGCTAGCACCATACTAGTATATATTCTGAAGTTCACTTCAGAGGATTTAGTAGCAAGTGATCCATGGACATTGGCTGAACAGAATTACAGTATCTTGTAAGTATAATATTGGATAGACTATCCCTTCTGAAAATTCATTTGTACCTACAATTTCCATTTACTGCTTCAGACTTGTTAGAACTTATTTTTCAGTCTTTTACAATGCTCAATGTCTGCAAATTCTCACTCAAAAAACATTCATGTAAATATTTGTCATTTCCCCCCCTTCAAAACAAATCCATTTTCTACTGAGCTTTAGTCTTAATGAAATCCACCAAAAGTACAGTCAGTGCCTTAAAACTGCTCATCAGTTCTTTCCTTCAAAATAAATTATTTTCTCTTTCCTCTCTTTAAAAGATGGTGGTGGCGACGGGTTATCCCACACATACCATTTCTGCTCAAGGGACCACAATTTACTCTACAGAAATGCCTTTCCCTTATCATTAGTGTGAAATTTGATTTCTCTTTAAAATCCACAGAGCTGTTAGGTGGCCTGTTGCTTTAGCAAGCAATATTTATTTAAATATGGGCTCTGTTATATTGCAGGAACACATTACAAATGCAACCTGTAATTTTATTCAACAAACTGAGGGCACATCCAGATGGGAAGCAGGACTGTTGTGGTTCATACTTAAAAGGTTCTTATCTTAATAAGATCTATTTTATCTCTCTCTTGACTGATCTTTCTGTTCACACTGATCAGCATTTTTTCTCTTCCATGAGAAGGGTCAAGATAGGTCTTTGGATCATCCCAATTTGGCAACCTTTTAATTAATGACTTCCCTTACTACCCCCCTTTCCTGCCTTTACCCAAAGGCATCATTCAGCAACCATGGCAAGTTTCCATTTCCTTTTTGTGACACAAAGTAAGTGACATAACGAAACAGCAATGCATCTGTCTAGCATCGTACACATAATACTGGCAATGTATCTGGTTTATCTAGAACAGAGTTGCATTAATAGGAAAATATATTGAAAAAAAATTAAAATGGTAGAGTAGATGAAAATAAAGTTGGGGGGGGGTTCTCCCTCATCCCTTTCAATGCCACTACCCACCAAACATATTTCACAGGCTTGCCACTTCAAATAACACAGCTCATGGTTCTTTTTTTGGTGGGGAGTAGACTAGTCACCCACATGGGCTACAGAGCACCCTGAATCACATCAAAATACCTGTAGCCCTACCACTGTACCAAAATGGAGAGGACAGCTCTAAAAATAAGATAAGATAGATTACTCTACGTTAAAACACATATGGATACCACAAGCCAAATAGCACCGAGAGTGATCCAATTAGGGAGGTGTTCTGCCAGTGCTGAGATGCCCTGGGTTTCTGTGACTATGATTTAAAGTCCATGATGGTCAATAGCATTTCTCAGAGATGACTGTAGTGCTGATGCTAGTTATCTTGTGCTATGTAAGCAAGTTACTAATATTTATGCAACTTTATGTACAAAGACCTTGATGAGGTAGGTCAATCTGCTCCCTCTTTTTCCAAACACCCCCCTCTCCACCTTCATTTTCTTTCAAATTCTGCTAAGCAGCATGTTGATAACATGAGCTAGTCCTCATTTTACTTCCATTTATTTCTGTTGTCTTTCCACTTCCCTTAACTCTCCTTCCTCCTGCTTATTAGTTTTAACTTATTTGAATTATTTAACTTGATGATTTCCATTCCACTTCACCAACTTTTCATTAAAAGTTTAACCGATATCGCGGATGTATAGTATTTACGCCACTCACTGTTTTCTATATCTGGGGAAAATAGCAAAGCTGTACTGAAGCTGGTGCTTGAAATCAACCAAGTGTGCTAATGTGAAGCATCTTCTGTGTAGATCTGTGCAAGAACATTTGCATAGGAGAAGTATTGCCTGAGAAGTACTTCAGGAGAAGTATTGCCTGATATAAGAAATTGTTCCAGATTCTCTCACTAACTCATAGTGCTGTAGGCAAAAATTAAAGCAAAATAAAATAAAAGACAAAAACATGCAGCACCTTAAAAGACTATTATATTTTAATGTAAGCTTTCATGGACATATCCACTTCTTCAGACATATAGTGATAGTCATAGTATTGTGTGACGCAGTACAAAGCTCAAGCTGTTTGGTGGATTTGCGGTTGTTGCTAATTTCAGTTGTATTTTTAGCACTTATGTCAAGTACTTTGCTTTTAGGCTGTTATGTAATGGTTGTGGAATTCGGCATGCCATTGTGGGTGTCACTTTGAACAGAAGCAAGGCCCAAGTAGAGATAGACCATAATCAATGTTCATCTTCTTTTGTTATTCTCGAGGAAGTTTGAGGAATCCAGCCCAAGCTGTATTTCCATGTCAGCCAACACTTCATTTAAGCAAACTCTTCCTCTTGCCTTTCTCTAAGTCAGGCATGTACAAACTTCGGCTCTCCTGATGTTTTGGACCACAATTCCCAGAAATCTAAGCTTAGAATTCCAATGGCAAAGGACTGTGGGAGTTGCAGTCCAAAACATCTGGAGGGCCGAAGTTTGGTCATGCCTGCTCTAAGCGTATCCGTGTGATCGATTTATCCTTCTGTATCTTTTATGTCCCTGGGCGTGTGTGATGTGAAAACGTGCAGATTTCTTTTTCCATTCTTTAGACCTGTCCAGATCTCTGTGGAGCCCTCAACAGCAGAGATAGGAGTCCGGAGTTTCAATTGCTACTGTGGCTCCTAAGAGAGGGGACAGCTGACAGTAGACCCAGGGCAAATGTGACTGTTGGGGTTAGGTGCTTTGCCACCTGGACAGACTTGGCCACCTGGCTGTTCCCAGAGTGTCATCAGAAAGAATAAATAAATTATGTCTGAGTACTTTATACCTATTTTAAAAAGGTATAAAAAGAAGGTCACCATAAGACAGAATTAACATTATGGCATATTATGCTTACTGCTGCTGTTGTTAGTTTTCATAACATTTCTGATAATTCCACCACATTCTTTTCCTATTCCAGTTCCACACTACATTGCAAGATGTATGCTTACTTTGGTTTGCACTTTCCTCATTAAATATGGCAGGTTTACAGACATTCTCCTGTACATGTCCAAATACCCTACCTTTTCCAAATGTATGCATGGCTTTCTGCATTTTCCTCCCCCCAAAATGCATCACAAGCCTCAGATTTCTGCTGCATGATGCATTGGAACCCACTGCTTGTCTTGGGAGGTATAAAACGGAAATCCAAACCTAATGAATTTCTTTTCCATCTGTGCACAAAAAGCAATCTGCTTACCCTATTACTCTTAGGATAAACTTTATTGCGTCTTATAGACCATCTCACAGTAGACAGCATATCTTAATTATATTTAATTCTTTGGGTTTCATCCAAGTGCCGCTCCTTAATTCCACCTTTCACTCTCTTCTTTCCAGCTATCCCCCTTCTCACCTTTTTCAGCTTTATCTAACAAAGCTAAAAATCAAGATGGATTGCTTTCTTAGCACCTTCAGAGTATTACCGAGGGTGATAGAGCAACGCAAGTGAACCATGCTGCAACAGAAGAATGCATGTCGAATGGAGTTAGTCTACTAATGCAGGCTGTTGACTTGATAGCTGTCTCCTTCTCCCTGTGTCTGTCTGTAGTGCTATGTGGCTGCTACTTTCAGAGAATGCAGTTAAAAGCTATAGGCAGGGCTGATTCTCCTCCTTTCCCCCCTGCAACCATCACTGAAATAAAATGAGACTGCTCTACCTGTGTGCAGTCCCCACTCGTGTCAATGAAACATGGACTACACAGAGGCTCTGAGCAGATACATCTCTCAGATTCGAAGTATCGCACAAACACGTGTTCTGCCAAGTTCAGCCAAAAGAATCCCAAAAAACCATGGTGGGGGGGTCTTCACCCCAGTAGCCAGTAGCCAAAGATAGACTACCAGGCCTCCCTATTTACTAGCCCTAAATGAAGACTGCTCTGTTGAGACCCGCTACTTCCCTCTCTCCCTGGCTGATCAGCTGCTCCCCGGTCAGAAGGATCGAGATCCATGGAAGATTAACCTCAGGCATCAGGCACACATTTCCTTACCATCTCAGTTCTGTAGCATCATTTAAAATCCATTGAGTGCTCCTTTACCATATTCACCAAGATAGGTTCACCATGATATTTTTATACAGTAAACCCCCACCTATTGCAGGGGTTAGGGACCCAACCCAACCCACAATAATTGAAAATCTGCAATATGTGGATGCATATGTGGATGCAGGTCGGGACTGGGTGGGCTCTCTGGAGATGCTTGTACTTACCACAAGCCTGGCGCTGCCCCACAGACCTGCAAGGGGCTTTCCAGTCCCCCAGAGGTCCCAAAAGTGCTTTCTAGTGATCTGGAGATCACTTCAGGTTTGCAGGGAAGCACTTTTGGGGCCTCCGATGGGTCTGGGAAGGCCTTTCCTCCTTACCCCAGGGGGCCTTTTTTCATACATTGTGGACCCGTGATATACCGGGACCACAGTATATGAACCGCGAAAGGGCGGGGGACAACTGTATTTATTAAATGGGGATAAATAGATTGCTGCCTCCTCCCTACAGGGGACTCAAGGTGACTCACAGTCAGTTAAAGCAATGTAATGGCCACAGTTAAAACACTGCAAAATTTAATATTGGAAAAACAAGTAACCAACATTTAAAAACACACACACCTGAATTTGTTTATGGAGGAAGTAGCCACCTGGACAGCAGCATCCATGAACAATAAAACATTTCAACCAAATCTGTTGGAAGTGTTTCTACACGAGATAATTGGCATGTTTTACTTTATGTTGTTGATGAAAGACACGCACCTGCAACTACAAAGGAAATGGTGAGATATTTAACTCTGAAACACGTACTACTACTGCAAATGAGTTGTAAGGCTTGGTGTTTCTTGGCTCCGTCTTTTGACCATCTCTGCATATTAAGCCTGTACTATTATTATCCATATGCTCACCATTCAATTATTTATTTTCTTCTTAACAGTCAGAACAAAAGAAGCTGCCTTACACAATACACTAGTGGTCTAATTAGCTGAGATTTCTTAGTACTGTTTTTTGGTCTCAGCACTCGCCTGGAGACAATGGAACTGAAACTCGGGATTTTCTGTATGCAACTCAGGTGCTCTACCACTACTTTCTGACCCTTAATCTAAAGTGAGGGAGAAGGTATATGCTCTCTAGTCTATGGTGAGCAGTGGGTTCCCAGGAACAAAATACTCGGGTAGGTGAATGCTAAGATTGTATTGAGATATTTTGCACCTTAAACTCAGCCATCAGTCCTAGCATGCTTATATAGATCTTGAAATGTTACATTTTTGGACACCAACTTCCCATTTCTACGAATTGTAATCCCCCCAAAAATATACTTTTCCAACTTCTAGAACTGCACAGTGCGTTAACCTGGTATCTTTCTCACACACAGGCTCTGAATCCTTTACAATATGCCAAAGCCTGAAAGAACATGTTTAGTGTTTCCTTAGCCAATATGGTCAAATGAAAATGACTTCTTTGCAACAGGACATCCCAAAAAACATTGTTCCATGTCCCTGAAAATTCCAGCAATGCTAACAGGCGAAAAAGAGTCTGTAGCCAAAAATGTACTGGATTTTTAAGCAAGCAACTGTTTCCATACCTCTTTCCCCTGTATTCTTTGGGTACAGTAATTCAAACGCTGAATGTGATTTACTGTGTTTGAAATATGCGTCTTTATAGAGTTTTGCCATTTCATGGCCCATTGACTTGAGAATGTTGCCACCCGTCTGAGATGACATATGGTAGTCCATTGTAGGGAAAACCCAGCATAGCAGATATACATCTCACAGGGTAGCTGCAACAGCAGGAAATATACTTAAACAGCAGCAGATAATAATACGCTGGCATCATGGCAGAGAAGATTAGATATTTAACATAATACTCGCCTGTCAAACTTGCCAAAAGGATCCTGTCCTCCCTTTTTGCATAGTAATTATGAACTTGCTTTTTAATTAAATTTATTACAGAGCCACTTTCAGAAGTTGTCTGATACTAATACATAAAATGGAGTATCACAAGAATGCAGAAATTCGGCCCCTTCTGGAAAAATTGTGAAAACCCATGGGATCATTAAAGTAACTGTTGCAAATCTCTCAGCATTATTATTCAACAGATAACAGTTTTTAACTCTCTCCTCCTCCGTATGAGAACATGATTGTGGATGCATAACTCTCCCTTAAGTACAATTTGATGAATTGTTTTAGGAACAATGGGAATTTTCCCCCTCCTTTCAGCAATTATTCTAAGGTACAGTTGAGTTCACTTCTGTTTTCATCAGACAATCATAAGAATGCAATTATAGAGGCTATAAAATTACTTCCAGTTATTAAGAGTCCTTCAGAGGGAAAGAAAAACAAATCTTAGCTCAAGAGATTCAATAAAACTCAATGTATTCCAACAAATAATCGGAGACAGCAATGGATGAAGGTTAGTTTTTGGGATTATTGCACCAGAAACCCATTAAGATACCAAAGGAGCCACCACCAGTGCCTCCCAGGTAGAACAGTTTTTAAAGACACCCCCCCCCCTAGGATGTCTTTCTGTTCCTGAAACCCTCCAGAAGCAGCAGCTTTGGCACTGGGAATTTATATAACCCTCAAGCTCCCTCACAGCACTAACTCCCCAGTCCATGAAGAACAGAAGTGGGTGTCCAGTTTAGCATTGCCAGGCCTGCTACACCCCTCTGAAAGTGCCAGGGCTAAAAATTTAACACACAACCCAACCCAAGTGGCATGCTCTATGTCTACTTCACTTCTCCTCAAGCCACATTCACAAGCTTTTTGTACTTTCTCTCCTGTTTTTGTAATGAACACACACTGGCTTGGATTTAGAATTTCTCCTTCTAGTGGAAATTAATCTCCTCTGATCAAAGTCAGACTCGATATATTTCCCCTCTTTTCACAATGCTGTGGCACCTACTAGTGAGAAGCCTATATAACAAGGGAAGAATGACTTCCTAGCGCTCTGAGGATGGTGTCAATGTGAGCATGATCTCACCAAACTCAAACCCATTTTCATTCCACTTGTTTTAATGGCAGAGATGTAAGCATGGGTGTAACATTCTCATTAAAATCAATTGCCTGTTGTTGGAAAGGAGTCAGTTTTTTCACATTCAGGTAGGCGGGCTGTCACTTTGAAATGCTTTTTCCCCTGAATATAGCTTGCTAATCAGCAGAGAGGTAGAGAAAGAGAGCTAGAAGATGTATGTGCTTGATGCGATGCAACGTCTAATAAAGAACACAGTGCAGTCCTATTATCCAATTGGGATAAAAGCCAGACTACACTGGATCAGATGTGTCCCTCATACTAACTGAAAATACATCAACAGAGAGGCAACCATTAGTTAAATGACAGACATTATGGATGTGGCCTGAGCTCTGTTTCAGCTCTGTGCTTAATAAATCTGGCTTGTGAAGCAATTTTTTAAATCAACAACATCAAACGTAAAGCAATACCTTCGAATCCATAGTTATACAAGATAGTGGTCAGAACTTTGCCAAGGCCACGGACAAAACAAAAACAGGCTTCTAGTACCTCTGTGGAAAATTTCCAAGGTTAAGTGAAGCTAAGGTTAAGGCGGGTGTCTTTCTTGGTCTTCAGATCATGATGCATTTGGCCATGTACTGTGTGGCAAAGAAAGGATAACATGGAAAACCTTCCAGTTAGCGGCAATACATTTTGCCAGAAACAACAAGGCATACAACTACAGGTTGTTAGTGGGAAACCTCCTCAAGGCATACAAAAGTCTTGGGCCATGGTCATACCCGTGCTTTCTCCGTAGTTTCCCTTCAGCTAACTGCACATAAAAAGATTGTGTCCTAACTGCGAAGAGAAGTAAATTCTGGTCCCGGCCGACCACGCCCCTGGAACAGCAGTTTCAGCGAAGTTTCCTAAACCACGGCCAGGGGCTGAATTTAGAAACTTTGCTTGAAAATGCTTACTTATTTGCTTCTGTAACCACGACAGAACACAGAAAATACACAGTAAAATCAGTTGTTCCCCTTTTTCGACAGCTTCCCATGGAAAAATGCGAAGTAGACAGGTAGAGACGGAACCAGAATAAGAAAATATGATGCAGAAGAGAGGACACTAAGTGGACATTAAAACCACATGACTGCCCCCCCCAAAAAACACATGAAATTTATATATGCAGAGAACGCTGGTGTGACCACGACCTTGGTTGCATAACATCATTAAAGAGACTATTTTGTTCTCTGTTTTGTTCTCACCCCCAAAACTGTGGAGCAGTGAGAGACAAGCATGACAAATGATTTTACCAGGGTGTTACAATAATGGAGAAATGCTGTCAAGACAAATGGAGTCCATTAATGCTTGTAGAGCATTGCTGGACAGTGAACAAGGGATAGTTCATTTAATGAATACAAGGGTTGAGCCAAGAAGTGCTGAGTACTGTAGACACTGAATAGGACTAAACTCTATACATAGTAGGTTTTTTTTTGTCTTTTGTTTCATAGTAAATTTTATTTATATAACCCTTTTGCTGATTTTTAAAGTGCTATATAAGCAGGACAGGTGAAATATTATCATGTAAGCAACCATAAACACACAAAAAGACCTAGGTTTACAATTTATGATTAAAAATCTGATTAAAACAGTAGCCAATAAGTTGTCTGTGAAGATTCTAAGTCATCCAGGTGAGTTTATCTGCAATTTGAGTCATGGCAACTGGATTTCTTTTTTCTTATTCATCCAAACAGCTTCTCCAGTCTGAAGAAAGCTAGTTGTGAGTTCTCCATTTTATAGTCCGCTTTGGGTATTTGTACACGACCCCTAAACTCCGCTGCAAATGGCTCCCAGCTCCGGAGCTTAAAATTGTTTCCCCACCAGCTCCAGAGTTTACAGAAACTTAAGTGCGGCCACGCCCACCTAAGCGCGTCCCAGTGCACTTTTCACGTACCTGCTCTTGGAGGGTGAAAAATCCCAGATCCGGATGTAAAGGAGTGAGTGACAGGCTCTCCTCGCTTCTGGTTTTTTTTTTTTTTTTTTTTTGCCTCCCACCCCTTTAAGAGAAGGAATCAGGACGACAACGGGGCTTGGGGAGGCCTGGACCGGCAAACGGAGGTGAGCCTGCATTCTTTTGTCCCCTTTTTTCTCCCTCCCCTCACGCAGACAGGATCAAGGAAGTGCGGAGGGGTGGGGACGCAGGAAGAGCAATGAACCCCCAAGATCTCTGGTCTGAATTTAAGTGGCCAGCGGATCTTAGGGGTCGTGTGAAAAGGCTTTTTGACCTCTTGTCACCCTGGTCTGAAATAGGTTCATAAGATGAACAATGGCTGAATAGGCTTGTTAGGTAAACAGTCAATAGCCCTAAGGTGAACAAATAAGCAACTGGTAGCTTTATTCAGACTGATGAAGCTGTTTGGATGAGCAGCAAAACGTTTCTATCTCTCAAGAAAAAAAGAAGCCCAGTTGCCATGACTCAAGTTCCAGATTGCCAATAAGTTGTTTTAATTGTCATATTTGAATTCAGCACATCCAAATACATAATACCTGTAAATGGCACATTTTATCTCTAAAGCAGATAATGTCTACAAAATTGTAGAACAGTGTTGTCTGTTGCATTCCCAGTTGTAAACAGAAAAGCAGGGAATACTTTTATAGGCAAGTAAGGAATAAAAAATCACACAGTCTTCTACCTTTAGGGGAATACATGTCTACTTCATCAGACATACAATGGTTTGTTGCCATTATTACAGAGAAATGTAGAGTTCCAATGCTATCTTTTGGTGCATGCTTGATAAAGGGCACTGATCAACAAAGGCTAACTGACTGTATGTTTTTTTCTCTCCAGTGGTCTACAAAGGTATCACTCACGGCATTTGTATTGTGAAAAGAACTAATAAGTTGTGTGATTCAGTGTGCAGTTGATAATGCTTACAGTTCTTGGAGCAATGTGCCTCCAAAAGTTGTGTAGCTATGTAACAGGGTTTAGACCAACGATTTTTGTTTTGCTTGGACACAGATGGAGTTCCCATCATGAGAAGTATAGTGTGCCAGGGCCCAGACTCAGGTGATGATTGGATGATTATAAACAGGACCTCCATTGAATAAGCACCGTTCATGTGTTAAGACACAGGAGGGTGTGATCATGGTGAGGGCCAGAGGTGCACACATAAGCCCTACCCTCTATCCCATCCCACCTTGGAATCCCATAAAGGACTGCAACTGCTCTTGTAAGCCTGAGCACTAATGTCTACCTCTTCAGACCTCTGCAATAAACATACAATGTACTGCTTGCTTGGGTAGGGAAGTGGTGTTGGGATGGAGGTAGTACCTAGGTGCATTCATTTCATCTCTTATCCTAGTTGCAGCACACTGCACATTGTCAGGCGTATTACCTTAATAGGGGTAACGCTGCACATATATGCATTGCATGGTATGTTTTGACAAATTCCCAATACTCATTATAGCACTTAAAAAATAATCCAATATTTATTACAATTATGTTTCTCTCTCCCCCCAGCCCTCATTGCATTTGCCATTGCTGTATCTGCTCAATATCATTATTAAAACAACAACGGGGTTGAAGATGGTAAAGCCTATACAAACCCTGTCAAAACATATATTTAAAGTGTTGTTAAAGCTACATGAAGAGGTGAGTAATAAACATTGTGCATAATAGCTTTATAGCACCTTTATTCCCCACATTATGCTAATTTTGGAATGTGATTCAATTACTATCATTCACCACCACTATCACCACTACAATCATCCAATCATTACCTGAGTCTGAGTCCTGGCACACTATACTTCCCAGGGTTTGTATAGGCAGTTAATACTGCAAATTGCAGGTAACTATTACTTGCCTTCCACCACCCCACCTTATACTAGCTGGATCTGTAACATTTGATATGAGCCCTTCTTTAAAAAGAACGCACACACACATGCACGCACGTACACGTGCACATATATGCACATGCACACACGTGCACACTCACTCACTCACTCACACACACACACACACACACACATGTTTACTGAATTTGAACATACAATTAAAATGAAGCAATGAGAGCACCAGACCTCAAACTCATAACAGGAATCAATAATACATAAATTCATTGAACAAACTGGGCCTAACCGCAGCAGCAGTGATCCAACAGCAATTTTTGATCATTAAAGGCTTCTGCATCTACCCAGATGTGGTTTGTGTGTGTGTGTGTTGTATCGTTATATTCATGACCAACTCTTTGTGACCCCATGTCCATGGAGTTTTCCTGGCAGGAATACTGGAGTGGTTTGCCAGTTCCTACTCCAGGCGCCTACAGCACCTGGTATTCCCTGGTGGCCGCCCATCCAAGTACTAACCAGGGCTGACCCTTCTTAGTTTCCGAGATCAGGTGAGATTGGATGTGTTCAGGGCATCTAGACAGCTCTAGATGTAGTTTATGCTATTGTAATTAGGTGAACATGATTTTGCCCAATTTGACTTATATTAGCCCTGACTAGCAAGTCCCTCTCATTTCATTGGGCTGTTGTACGGCAGATAAGATGAAAGGTGGATTTGATTGCTAGCTGTTCTCAAATGAAAAGTACTTCTACGTTATTTTAATATTAAGTTGTCCTTTATTCTGCGGTAGTTGTCCAATGCCTTTTACGTTCTTTTATATTTGTCTACTCGGGTATGTTTTGAACACCCTTGGAAAATAGCATACACTAAAAGCCTAACAACAAAGCGAGATGAGGTTGGTACAAACATTCTGCCCTCGGTGCAAGACAATGGCATCTAGGCAGCCTCCAAAGCTACTCTGAACTGACATGCTTCACAGATTATTTGCCATCCATCTCTGTAAAAATTAATAGCTTAAACCTGAACCAGTTGTGGCTCGACGAGCTGAAAGCAGCTGTGTATTGAAGCTGTCAGGTGCTTGACTGTTACCCAGGCAGAGAGAAAAACTAGGGTCTTTAGAATTATAATGTGGTTGTGTTTATAGTTTAGGTGCTATTTATGACATACTGTAATGTTTATTAGCCATGCAAACAGCAATGGTGGGGAAAGGAGGGTCCTCCCAAAGTTTGGGATCACAACTCCTATATTCTCTTCCATTGGCTTTCAAAGAAGGATCTAGTAGGAGCTGCAGTCCAAATATTATTCACATATACTGTATATGTTTACTAGTGACATGTGACTATTGAATATCTAATGTGCCTATAAACAGAGGTTTTGTAGATTGCAATTTGTGCTGGCTTGTATTATATAAATACAGTGGACCCTCGTATAACAAACGGTTTGTATAATATAAAATCTGTACAACATAAAAAATTCCAGAGATAGGGGAAATTTGCTTAACAGAATTGCCTATGGGGCAAATCCGTACAACATAAAAATGGTCGCGATTACGGATTACTGTTTTCAATGCATTCTTATGGGAAATTTGTATAAAGGAAATTTTGCTTAACATAATTTCATTTGGAACAAATCAATTCCTTTATACAAGGTACCACTGTAATGTAATTGTATTTGCGCAGTCAATAACACTATCACCCAAAGTCAATATGATTAATTGGAGCAATGTATGTGCTTCAGAAGATTTGCAGCTCCATAGCAGCAGACAAACTTTTGCCTATTCTTTTTCTTATAACAGAAGGACTAGTATGTGCTCGTAAAAACTGACATTAGTACCAAAAGACCCTTTTAGGGTAGATTTAAGTCCTTGGCTAAAGGGCTGAAATCTTGTCCTGGAAATCTCCTGGGAAGGGCAGTCTAACAGTAGCCATAAACTCTGGAACTCCTCACAATCTCTTTCAGTATTTAATACCCTGTATAATATAGTTTTGTCAACAAATTTGGCTACCTTGCTATTCACTCCTACTTCTAGATCATTTACGAAGAGGTTGAAAAGTAGGGGTCCCAGTACTGAACCTTGGGGGACCCCACTCTTTACCTCCCTCCACTTGGAGAAGTGTTCATTTAGCGCTACCTTCTGTTTCCTGTCCCTTAGCCAGTTGCTGAGTTAGGGCAAGACATGTCCTTTTATTCCATGGCCGGCAAGTTTATTCAAGAGCATTTTGACCTTGTCAAAAGCCTTCTGAAAGTCTAGATAAACAGTGTCATCTGGATCTCCCTTATCCACATGCTTGTTGACACTCTCAAAAAAATTCAACAGATTAGTGAGGCATGATTTGCCCTTGAAAAAGCCATGTTGGCTCTCCTTCAGCAGCGCCTTCTCTTCTATGTGCCTATTAATTTTATCTTTTAGGATGGTTCCCATCATTTTACCTGGGACACATGTCAAACTAACCGGTCAGTAATTTCCTGGATCTCCTCTGGATCCTTTTTTGAAAATTGGTGTTACATTCGCTAGTACCTTCCAGTCATAAGGCACAATGCCTGATTTGAGGGAAAGATTATATATTCTGTCTAAGACATCAGCAATTTCATCTTTAAGTTCCTTGAGAACTCATGGATGGATGCCATCTGGTCCTGGTGATTTGGTAGCATTTAGTTTAACAAGACACTGAGGAGTGCCTGTTAATTCTAAGAAGGAAATGCAGCTTTTATACAGATTTCTAATAGGGGGTAAGGGCTGTCACAATGCTTAGCACTGGGGAGGCATTGGATAGCCAATGGCGAGGGAGTATAGGCAACATAGTCAAAATATCTAGAAGGAACCATATACAGGAAGGTTCATCTAGAGTGGTGGTTTCCAACCTTGGGTCCCCAGATGTTTTTGGACTATGGGGCCCAGAAAGAGCTTCTGGGTCCCAGAAAGAACTTCTGAGAGTGTTTAGTCCATAAAGTTCTGGGGACCCAGGATTGGCAACCACTGATCTAGAGAGATGCTTTGTATCTGTAGTTTGTAATTGGAAGTTTTCAGGAAACATTTTAAAGGACCAACTATATTTCAAGTTCTCACTAAGATAACGTTTTGCTATTACATTTTTTAAAAATTCTGGTTTCAGTCATTTGACCTTAGGAACATTATCATTTTATGCCAGTATCTGAATGGCTAGCGATATGGAGTATCATAACATAATTCAAGCCATTGCCTGATTCCTAATTAGGTGAAATTATTCCATGTGACCAATAAAGGAAAAACATGAGGTACAGTGGAATATTCTCTAGCACCTATCCACACCACTGAGACAGAACCAGAGACCACCTGGTAGTGGGGCGGCTAAAAACCTTGTAAGTAAATAAATAAATAAAACATCAGGAGTCAGACCAAATGGCGTGACAATAGACAATATATCCTCTATTAAAGGTATTGTTCAAATAGTGAAAGTGGATCTTTGGGAAAGCATTTGGTCCACTGAATTTCCTAGTTTATGCCCCTATCTAGAAATGGAAAGATATTTCACTTTTCTACCATTTACAATGTTACCCAGCAGAAGAAACGTGTATGTCCTTTTCTCAGGAGACACATGGATCAGAAAGATACCCTGAATTACTGTTGTACATTGTTGTTTTATATGTAGTGGGTATGGAACTACAAGGTGGTTTTTAATATATTAATTTACAGCATATGAATGAATTATAACTTTGTTTAATGTGCTGAAATTGTGTCATGTTTAATAACTTGCATCAGGATGTTTGCACTTTGTGTTGGGTGAACTATCAAATGTTCCAGGGCTGTACAGCATATGGGTTTTTAATAC
>JAHTLZ010003307.1:1794026-1826789 GCA_023846285.1 Phrynocephalus versicolor
GAATATCTATTGCTGATGACACACAGCTCTATTGCACCTTTTCATCTAATTCCAAGGAAGCTGTCTTGGTTCTAAACCAGTCCCAGACGTCAGTAACAGGCTGAATGAAGGAGAGTAAACTGAAACTTAATCCAGACAAGGCAAGGATACTCCTAGTCAGTTGAGAGGCAGGTGAAGGAACAGGGATGCAACATGTGCTAGATGGGGTTACACTCCCCCTGAAAATTCAGGTCCACAGTGTGGGTGTACTTCTAGATTCATCCCTGAGCCAGGTTTCACTAGTGGCCAGGAGTTCATTTCAGAGTTAAAACTGGTGTGCCATCTGCACCCATTCCTTGAGATGTCTGATCTGGCTACAGTGACATGTGTCTTAGTTACATCCTTCTTAGATTATTCTAAAGCACATTATGTGCAGCTTTCAGGTCCAGGTCTAAGTGCTGCTCATTGCCTATAAAGTCCTATACCAGTGGTTCTCAATCTGTGGGTCCTGGACTGCAATTCCCAGAAGCCTCCACCACTCACTGGGCTGGAAGGGGTTTCTGGGAGTTGCAATCCAAGGACATCTGGGGACACACAGGTTGAGAACTGCTGTCCTATACAGTTTGGGTCCAGGCTATATGAAAGACTGTATCTCTCCATGTGAGCTTTCCTGGCCCTTATGATCTTCAGAGGAAACCTTTGTCCCATTGTCACCACAAGCATGATTTATGGGGACACAAAATAGGACCTTCCCTGTAGCTGCTTGCAAGTTGTGGATCACATCATCACTAGGGAATTAGAAGCAAATCTAGATCTAGAACAGGGATGGATCTCCAGGTGTTTGAGGGCTTGAGCTCCTATCACGCCTCATCATTGGTTGATGGGAGTTGCCATTCAAGAACACTTGAATGGCCAGAAGATCTTCGGCCCTGGTACTGAACAATCCCCAAGTTACTGTACAAAGCAGATTCTTTAGGTTTAGGATTATATGAACCCATGGAAAATATCAATTTCCCCTTTTCAACATATTCCTCATTACCTTTCAGTCATCTGAAAAAACAACATTTTGTTTGTCCTTGGCCAGTCTGATTTCCATTCTCAGATACAGTATACCTTGTAAGTGTGCCACTACTGTACCTGGGCCTGGATAAAAAGGTCAAATACTGCCAGTATCATGCCCCAGTATTTTGATGGAGATATTTAAAAGTTTCAGATCCGAATGGGTGTTTGGGGACTACAAATCCTAGAATTCCCCAGCCAGCATAGCTAGTGCTCATATTGGCCATAAGATTCTGTCATTTGCAGACTGAACAAGCAATTTATCTAGTCTCTGAACGGCACAAAAGAAGGACTTAAAAATTAAGCTCCATATTATACCACAAAACAAACAAAGAAAGCAGTAATGGCCTTGATAATGTCATAATAGTGGTTTTCTGCTTAAGGCCTTGAAAAACGACCTAGCAATAGTTTAGAAGGGAAAAAATCAACTAAGGACTCTAAAGTGCTAAGATGCCTCTTCTAATTCCCTGTTCTTAACTTGAATATGTTTGAAATGTTTGGGGCTGTATATTGTCCCTCATTGTTGTAAGCCACCTTGGGTCCTTTTCTAAGGAGAAAGGGAGGGTCAAAATATTCATAAAAATAAAATAAATAAAATAAAGTCTTAAACAATTACACAGCACTATTGAACAAGAAGAAAACATAAAGGAACTATGTGAAATTCTGACATTGGCTGTCCCCAAACTAAAGTCCCTCAAGATAACAACTACCGTGATCTCTCTGCCACCATAGCAGATTTGGGATCATGGGAGTGGCAGGACAACAAAGCTAGAGGGCACAAGGTAGGTCAAGGTTACTCTGCAGAAAGAAAGGGTGGGTAGTATTACTGAATGGTCCATGTGCAATTCAGTACCCACAGATGAGACATAGTCCCTAATTTATTGAACAGCAGAGCATGACTGGACAGACCTCCTACCACCATGACAACCTCTATCCAATAGAGTATCACACCCAGTTTCAGATCTTGCCTCTTCACTGCCATTACTATTAAGTACTATGTGGCTGTTTTTGACTGTCAGGAAACATCATAAGATCACCCATTGTAATTCCACTTGCCATCTGAAACAAGCCAATTTATTTTTAATGAACAGAACTGAGATGGACTGGGCTGTTGCCAAGCTGATATGTCCCCATCTAGATATTAGATGCCAGTTTCCATGGTCCTCTGGCTTTATTTCCTCTTATTCAATGAGCTGTTTATTAATATTAAGAGCAGGGCTGGCTTAAGATGCCAGTGATAGTCGTCACGAGCTAGATATTGTTTTGACTTAAGAACCAATCAAATTTTGCAGTTCCCAGGCTGTTTAACTCCCTTCCACAGGAACCTATGTTGGGCTACTTCCTATTCCACTAGCAGGCTTTTGGCAAATAACTAGCAGTTGAGGAAATAGTTATCACCGGATGGGTCCTTTAATTTCCACAGTGGCCCAAATCATGTATAATTTTTTCTGGCAGATGGTAAATTCACCACAGAGGCACACCGCCAGTTATTATACTGTAGTTCCTGCTGTAATTCCTCACTGGGTTCCTTGTTGCTCGTTTGGTGACACTGCATATGAACCAGAATCCAAGGAGAGGCTCTCTGGATAATTAGCTAGAACAAAAATACTAAAATAATAGTCAATCAAAACTTACAGAGTTAAAAAAAAAGCATTTAGGAAACAGGATAACTTTTTGAAAATGAAGTGTTAATGAAACCCACATGCCATACATTGCCAATTCTGGGTTGTGCAGTAGTTTCATTTCACCTTCAGGGAATTCAGAGATGATGGGGAGACGCTGCAATTATCTTACAAGGTAGATTAGAGATTAGAGTTGGGAGGGTTTGACTGGTACTTGGGAAAGCCAGGTCCAAGTGAACAGCAAGCCATGAAGCCCACTGAGTGATCTTGGGCCAGTCACTATCTCCCTCCCTTACATGGGTGCCATAAGGATTTAGTGGGGATGATGAAAGTTGTATAAATTGCCTTATGTTGGTTAGAGCATAAACCAACATGTAGATCGAACCTGGGCAATTGTGAGCCTCCATGATTTTGGATACAAAACCCAGCCACCCCTGATAAATATAGCGGATAATCAGGGATGATGGCAGCTGTATTTCATCATCTGCAAATGATGTAGCTAATCTGGTAGACCTTATATACAAATGACTTTCAAAATGCTTTTAACAAAGTCTGTTCTCCAAGATTCCAGTGTAAACATTTTACAATCACTGAATGAAAGATGGGTTTCTCTTATGATGTGTGCTTCCCAGGCCCTCCATGGGCAGAAGAGTGACATAGGGACTAATGGGACTGGGCACAGAAGCATGCAACACAAGGTTAAACCAACCAGAATGCTTTATTGTACAAAGCACTTCAACACAGTCTTGGAGCAGGGTGAGGTCTAAACCACAATTCCTGCCCCTCATGCACCCTTTTGTCAAGCCCATCAGAAATATGCCCCAGAGTGATTCCATCCCTCTTCAAGGCTCAGGGTCCATCTTTCACCTCATTTCTTCTCAGTTGTTCTGTTTTTATGAGCTTTTACTTCTGGCAAAGTCAAGCATGATTGTCTAGATCAGGGGTCCTCAAAGTTTTCAAACAGTGGGCCGGTCCACCACGCCCCAGACACCACTGGGGGCTGGACCACAGTCCAAAAAAAAAAAAAAAAAAAAAAGACCAATATGGAGAAAAGGAGGAGGGAGTGGGGGACCTTGCCATAGCCCTCCCACTTTGAATGCCCCACTAGCCAGCATGCTAAATCAGCATGCTGATCATCTGAGCAGTATTTGGGGGGAGTGGGAGAAGCAACATAGCCCACTGTTTTGAACTGCCTCAGCAATAGAAGCAGCTGCGGAGGCTGGCTTGCTTGCAAAGCAGGGGGTAGGTGGGGGAGGTTACAGTTGGTCCCGGGGGCCGGATTCAGGACCTCGGGGGGCCACATCAGGCCCCAGGGCCTTAGGTTGAGGACCCCTGGTCTAGATGGTTTAGGTATGGGGTGTACTATCTGTTGCAGGCTCTGTCTGGAGCCAGGATGACCCATTGTTACACCTTCATCAGCGGTCTCAGCTTCCAGAATTGTCAATTACGTCACCAGTGCTGGTGTTGGGTAGGGATGGGGTGAGACATTCTAAGGATACTCTGTTACATGGCTCCTCTTCCTCAGAGAGTATAACCCCGGCAGACTACAGTGTGATGTCATATCAGCCTAGCACTTGAGGCTGGACTCCAAGATGCCATGGGGATGTGAGTCATTCATAAGCCTCACTCCACCCTTTGTTTTTTTTCTCTTCCTCCTTCTCTTCCTTTTTTTCATCTTCAGGCTCTCCTGCCTCTTCTCTTAAATCCCCACTTTCCCTGCTTCTGGAGCCTTCCTCTGCTTTCTCCACTGACCCTACTTCCTCTGATTTCCCCTGGCTTCCTGAATTGTTCCTTCAGGAACTCAACCTTGTCTACTGCAGATAGGGAGGGGAGTCTATTCTGGACCTGGCTGCAGACCTTGCAGGTTATATGGGCTTGTCAGACCAGATGTGCTCCTCTCACCAATGTTGTCATCTCCTCAGGACTCCTCTCCCAAGTCATCTACAAGGGTAGGGGAAGCAGAGCTGTGATGCCAGGCACTTGCTCAGACATGCCAGATATCTACTTAAGGAACTGGAAATCCTGACAGGAGTTTGGGTAAGATATTAATGTTTTAAACAGTGAAAAATGAAGAATAATAGCAGTCCAATGATTGCACTCAAGCAAAATATGTAGATGTGACCTTATACATTTCTGTCTGTCACAAGAGAATGACTGAATTTTTCTGGTACTGAAACTGGGACTAAGCAAGAATTATAAAAGTTATCAATTTCTTTTATCCTTTTCAAAGGAACAGCTGGAGTCTCTGAAGAAAGATATATGAGAGCTAGTAAAACTGTACAGTGAATGGCTGACACCCTGTATGCACAGCTGTACAGACATAAAGAATGTGCATTGCATACTAGTAGGTTGCATCCAGTTATGCAACCTCTTTGACTTTTCTTCAGAGGGGCTTCTAGGAAGAGAAAGATACTGGCCATTTTGTTGATTTGTTATTTCCTATGTGCCTCATAAATAGAACTGAAGGAACTGCCAGAAAGGGAGCATATTTATTCTTCATTTGGCAGATAACTGCCAGAAAGGGAGCATATTTATTCTTCATTTTAGATTATATGATGTCTCCAAGTATCAGGTCCACGGTGAAAGAAACAAAAGCATTAGTCATAATTTTCCAATGCACATTAACTGAAAGATAAGCAGTCTGAATTTCCCAATGGATTCAGAATTGGGCTCCAGATCAAAGTGAGTGAGGTTCAGGCTGACCTAGACTGACTTGGGATCTAGTTCAAACTGCTCAATCAGCCTCCAGACTTAAGTTGGAGGACACATCCACAGCCCTACTAAAACCCTTCTGACACGTGAAAGGACACCGTTAGACTAGTTAGCAGAAAGGTGCTGCAAGACTCGTGTTTCCTCTTGAGCTACAGCGGACTCTGGACTTGACTAAAAGGGCAAATTGGAACAGGCTGCATCAGATTAAACAGGATTGTTTAAGGCCAGTTAAAGTGGGACACAGGGATGTAGTATGATCTTTGAAATGTATGGGTCAAGAAAGCACACTGCACCTTAAAGGGCCCTGCTTCTTTCCCTTTAAAAGGAAATATTGTTTCCTTTTAAATGGAAAGATCTCTCAAGATAGCTAAAGGTGACCCTTTGGAGATGCTACTGAATGGGCTGTCCTTTGAAGAGCAGGGAAAGGGCAGTGGTTTTCATTTCTTCTTACTTTTGTTATGGTATCGGTGGTGCTTTGAATGTTTTTTTTAAAAGCACTGTCAAACAATGGCTGATTCTCGTTAGCAATCATTAAAAAGAAATGGTTAGCTTTGTTTCCCTTCCTCCTCCAAAGGCTAGGGAAATTAAAGGGAAAGTCTGTGAAGATTCTCTGTCATCCTTGTAAGGTTACCAGAAGTTGAGTCCTGGCAACTGGACTTCTTTTCTTGTTAGGTTGAAACATTTCACTACTCATCCAACCTTCCTCAACCAGTCCGAGGAAGGATGGTAGGAGATCTTCAGTTTATACTCCACAGACCACCACCCTGGTCTGAATAGGCTCATTAGATGGACAATGACCAGGAGTGTGTGAAAGTGAGTGGCGTCAATGGTGAGAAGCTGGCTAGCCACTGGATTGCCCCTCATGATGCAGTAGGGAGTGATGCTTCACTGCCATACTGAACCAGATTCCTGGAGGACCATTGGGGCCAGAGGTCTGTGTGTTTAAAGCTGTGCCATTCTTCTCTCTTCTCTGTCTGGTGTAGTCTATGGGCATCAATGAAGTTGATAATGTGTTGGTGGTTTTGCAAAAATCCCCCATATAAATCATAGGAAATCATGAGGATCCTTGTTTGATTTCCTAGAACTACTACTTTCTTCCTTTTTGTACCACCTAAGAGCCACATGCCAGAGGACCCACGATTTCTTTGGTATAGTCTATGGGCATCAATGTGGTTGACATTTGTGGGTGTTTTTGCAGGAATCCCCCACAAAAATACTATGAAATCATGAAGATTCTTTCTTGACTTCATAGATCCATCTTTTACTGTCTTCCCATTCTATTTACTACGTCCTTGTAGGAAAACTGAATGCAGGCCATCCATTGACAGAAGAAGGAATCAACACACCACTCAATAAATGTACAGAAGAAGAATGGTGAGAAGATAATTAGCAGCAAAAGGGACATGGATTGTAATGGCAACATAGAAATAAATATTCCAGGACCATAGGTTCACACATGACCCCAATCCAAAAAAAGAAAATGAGACGGAATGAGGAATTAAAAAAGGAGCATGATTTGATGATGAGTCAGTACGTTTGGGGAGCAAAAAAATCCATGATGGACCGTGTGCCATCTGAAACCAAAAAAATAACCTGAGATCAATGAGGGAAACTGGAGCAGCGTTTCAGATGTTTGAACACAGCCTAATGCAGCAATCAATAAAATAATTTACATCCACAGCACTTTCATGTTTGTTTGCTTTTTCCCTATGCAATGAACCATGTTATTATGCAACTGTCACTGGATACAAATTACATAAACTGTTAAATGTGAATTATGGTAAAGAGACAGAATCGAGACATATTTAAAAGACTAGCCCATAAATCAAATTAGCTGGAATGCTTGTGTGGATACATTAAGGAAACTTCATTTTTGATCCCTATAACACTATATATTGTTTTCAAAAACAGGAAATTGGTTGTGGCCTGGATGTACCTTGGTTGTTTTGCTAAGCAGGCCTGCCATTTAAAAAAAAAAACATGTTTTGTACATTTAGCATGAAAGTAAGCCTTCTTCAACAACACTAATGAAATTAAACCTCAGCATTGGAGAAGTATGGGGGTATACTGCTGAAGCATTTCATTTTAACATTCAGCCAGTAACTTTCAGAAGCACAGTCACACATACTGTCTACTGTGGAGAATATGTGGGAAGAAACGATGCCAAGAAATAATAGAACGGGGGGGGGGGTGTCACCACACATTTGAATGTGGCTGATCCTCAATGAGGATCACTATAAAATGGACAACAGACAAACCGGACTCCTGGGAATGTAGTTTTATTTCCAGAGGATCCTTTCCGAATACTTGTGCACAAGGGGTGCCTGAATGCAGGGACAACTTCCTGTATGGAATGTCCAGTCTTAAATATTCTTTAGCATACAGAAACAGAAAAGAACAAACTCAGGATTGGTAGAGTAAGGGGGCTTGACACAAAAGAAGCAGGGGGGTCCAAGAGTGGCCTTTGGTGACATAAAAAGGACTAGCAAGTGTGCCTGTGTGATTGTACGCATGCTCTCCGGATCCTTTATGGCTGAGAGGTGTTGAAAGGGTCTGAGGGCCCAGGCAAGGAAGTTCCAAAGCAGGAGATTTAAACACAGCAAACAAACCTTGATTAACAAGGAGAAATAGGCACAAACCTCGGTGCCGTCCTCTCCCTTCTGCCACTTCCCCAGCCTATGACCCACTCACCGGGCAGAGTGCACTCCTCTCCTTCTCCTCTTTGGCTGTTCAATCGGTCTTCAGCAGCAGCATAGGCTTCTCTGCCCTGCCTCCTTGACTGATCACCCATTCAGACAAGGAGGGTGGGGAGCACACACGCAAGCTCGTGCTACTGCCAGGGACTGGTCAAACAGCTGAGGTTCATGCCCATCTGTATTAACAAGTCAAAAAACAAGCCAGAGAACTCAACCCTAGTCATTCACCCTTTCATCCTAGGTTAAGCAACCCCCTGATAATGTCTTGCCTTGGAGAAGAGGAGTCCCCTTTACCCTTCACACCAATTGGGGCCACTCTGGAGCCTCTGCTCAGTCCTCACTTTCTTACTCTTCCACATTGCCTCCATCTTTAGATCTTTTATTCCATCCTTTTTTACCTCCTAGGCCTCAGTCAGGTATCCTGTATTGCAAGGGGACCCTTCCCCCCCACACACACCCCTGCCACCTTTGTTCATCTGAGTCTCAACAGTGGTGACTGACTCAACTTCTAGAAGATCTGCTGGTTGATCTGGGATGAGTGTGAGAGAGAGGCTTGTTTACAAGGGAAGATGAGGGAGGAGCAGTCTCATCTTTGGTCAGCAGATCCATAAGCCAATAAGAGAGTGTCAGGACCCGGTATGTTTTGTACCTCTACATCTTGTGCTTCTACTGCCATTCCCAAAGGAGAACTCCTATAGGAATGTGCATAGCTGAATCCCCAGAATCCTTTTCAGTCATTACTGAACTCAAAATTTACCAGACTGGCCCATCTGAATGCAGCGCGTACGTGTCAGATATCTGTCTCCCATGCTGACAATTACTTTGGCTCACAACAGGAATTTTCACACTGGTCTCCCTCTCCCTGTCAGCTAAACAATTTTATTGGGCCAGTATGGCTAGTTGCCAATGGTTAAGACACATAAGAGTGGGGACATTTGCCTTTCTAGAGATGCTTCAGTTCTGCACCATTTTGCTAAGGAGAGATCACCTTGGCCAATAGAAATACTGGTGTTATGTTTAAGCAACTGAAAATCCCACTTAGAGGGTGATTCTAGATCTAGGTCTTGTTGGATCTAGAATTTGCAACTGGTGCACTAGGAAATTGACTGATCAATCAAATGTTGTTGGAATCTAGATTTCCTATTCGCATTTGCATTCATTTTGATGGCACCCTATCACAATAAAGAAAAGAAAAGAAAATCCACTGTGGTGTTTTTCACTCGTGATATTGCCTGGATGCCTCTCAGCTCAGCTTGCACTTTCCCTTTGCCACAGTAATGTGCTTCCTCTTCAGCTTCACCAATGGAAGGGGGTACTTCCAGAGCCAGTCTATCCATCACATGCGGGGAATGAGGAATCCCTGGGGAATAATATTATGCCACACTGCCCAGCTCCTGGAGGGTCTTTGATACCACTGGTTCTCCTAATGCGCATCTGCCGCTGCCACTTTCCACTTCTCTTGGCCCACTTTGCAGTGCTGCCATGCCTTGTGGTCGCCACCACATTATGACGAGGCTGTCTTCACAACTGTCCTGAAGAGTTGCAGTTGTTGACCCCACCTTAAATTCACCAACAAACTATTCTCGTTTTGCAATGTCTGACTTTATTTTTTAAAAAATATGTGCATTACACATTGAAAGATAAGAAATGCAGCATAAAATACAGTGCAAGAAAAAATGCCCCCCCAGAATCTAAATATTCCAGAGAAGCAAAGCAAGATGTTTTTAAGAAGAGGCACCAATGTACCAAAAACTATAATAAGATCATTGACAGCTGCAGGGGCATTACATCATGAGCAAACAATACATTAATTACATCAAGCCTATTTAAGAAATGGAAAGTAGCACTAAAAACAAATACTGGCAGGGAATGGGATACTGTACAACAGCAAACCCTCTATGTATCTGAGCAAACTTTTTTGGACAACCCACCACCATTGCTTCCTTTCCTTTTCTGGGAAACACCAAAATGTTTGGATGGGTTGGTCTCACTTTGGTGGTTCACTTCATCAGGAGTTTCCAAGACCCTTGTTGTCTGGGTTGCATATTTCTCTGTCCATTGTCTAGCATTTCTGAGGAATGCTTGCTTGTTGTACTTAAACTCTGAGGATATGTCAGCCATGAGAGGGTCATCAGGATTGGGTTCATTCATAAGCAATTGTATGGAGGTCAGCAAAGTGGCAATGTTGAGGAATGGCCTCTATGAATCCTTGGATGGCCATTTGAGAACATCCAAGCAGATTCTTCCTGATGAGTCAATGTTGGGATGGTAGATTGGGGTTAGAAAGCACATTTTGGAGGTTCAAATGGATACCTTTCAGGCACAACCACTTCCAAGTCAAAACTCCCTCTTTCGTACGGTATATTTGCAGAATCCAGAATTTGTGCTTGAAGATCACAAATGCGACTTTCATTGTGCCAAGTTAATACCCAGTGGTGGCTCTGTCATTAGTAGATGCAGCTCCCTCTTGAGCCATGATGCCCTTTGCATTACACCGAGGAGCTGTTCGCCGCACGCAGTCAGCGAGCTGGTGGCTCCCAGACAGAGAGGGCCACAGACCCACTTCTGGAGCCTCCCGACCCGCCTGCACAAGCGCGGAGCAGCCCCCTCCCGGCGTCGCGAAAGCGAGGCAGCGACCGTCCCTGGGACACCTTCACGCCACCATTTAGCAATGTCAGAAATGCTCATGCAAACCATTTATCTATCCAGGGAGCTGAGGAGACTCGAGTACTGTGTGAACAAGCAGATTTTGTTTGCTCGCTTCTGCCTTTCCCCTGGAATGCAGATATTTGAAAGATTACCATAAAATTTAGCAACAGCACAATTAAAATATGCTGCCATTGCAAAGACTGAAATAGAATTCAATTCATTCTCTTAATAGGATCCAACAGAATGAATTTCTTCTGTATCTTTACAATAAAATGGGTTTAAAATGCTTTAAAATCGCTTAATTTAAATCCTTATACTGAAAAAAGGAGAAAGAAAAATGCACCATCTGCCTATCAGAATAGAATCCTATGCTGTTCTTTCTGTTTGGAGAATCAAGGCCAGTCAGACATTTTAGTGCTTCCATCAGCATAGCAAATGGCACCACCCATCTCACTCAGGTCAAGGTAGATAATCGCTAAAGCCAGCCAAGTTAATTTTTCACATAAGGCAAAAGCTCATGCAACCAACTTCACCCACTCACTGGCCATAAAAATGTATTGCTAACAAATTAAATGACAAATCTTTTCCTCCTTTTTCATTACATCTAAAAGGAAAACCTCTCTTCCTAATGATAGAACCAGACCTGTGGAGAACAGAAGTACTGTATATACTCAAATATAAGCCTAGTTTTTCAGCCCTAATTTTGGGCTGAAAAAAGGGACCCTCAACTTATATGCGGGTCAATACTTTTAGCCACTGAGGCAAGTGCTTGGGTCGGTGGCTAAAAGTCATTTTAAACATTGTGTGCCACTTCTCATGACCACCCTCTGCATCACAGGGGAGAGGCGTGCGATGTTTAAAATGACTTTTAGCCACTGAACCAAGCACTTGCCTCTGTGGCTAAAAGTCATTTTAAACATCACACACCACTCCCCCAGCTCACAAAGGAGGAGCTGCCAGGCCCTGCTGCATTTCCCACCCTAGACTTATACTCAAGTCAATACGTTTCCCCAGTTTTGGGGGATTAAATTAGGGGCCTCTATACTCGGGTCAACTTATACTCGAGTATATAGGTATATATCCTTTAATTGGCAACAGTCTGCATAGTTGAAGCAACAATAGAAAACTCTTGGTTTCTTTTGGGTTGTTTTCCCCCCAGGCAATCACTTAAGTTAATACCAAATTTCTACTTGATAAGTGAAAACCCAACAGCCAGTGAAGATTTTCTGGCACTTCTGGTAGTATTTATTTATTTAAAACATTTATAGTCTGCTTTATGAAATGAGAAACTCAGCAGTTTGATTCCTCACTGGGCTCTTGGGGAACTGAACTGAATAATTCCAGAGTGCCCTCTGAGAAAGAGGTAAACAACTTCTGAATATTCAGTACCTAGAAAATACTGGCAAGTGTCATAAGTAAGAACTGAAGAACTGACATAACAGCACTTAAGTAATCTATTCATTCATTCATTAGTAAGAGGAGTTATGTGAATAAGGTGCTACAAGGACAGTGCAAAGCAGTGTAAACAATTTAAAACATATGCCATTATTTTAAATGTATTTAAAACTAGGCATAGTTTAAGTCAACAAAAATCAAGAATAACACCAAAGTGAAGACTTTTGAAAGTAGAAAAATTCAGTATTCCAGGGATTGAAATTCCTTACAAAGGGCAGCCTAACTCCCAAGTTCTAATCTGCAACAATAAATGTCTATCTCCTAACTCCCACTCATTTGATCTAAAACAAGAATTAACATGATCAGAATTGTACAATGTGTTGTCAAACTGGGATCAGCATTATCATCTGTGCAGTACTATACACCTAAATGTTTTTCTCTCAAGGTTGAAGTGGAGAAAAAGGAAAACTGAACCCCCATGTATTGCACCCCAGGTTGGAACTGACAAGCAGTGTTAGTGACATATATTCATTCCTATTGAAACTAATGGGATTGTCTTGAATTTTGACTAAGTTGTCCCACTTGTTTTAATTGATTAATCAATTGATTAATTAAACTATTTCCACCCTACCTTGTATCTGGAGCCAATGCAAATGACTTTAAGCAGCTGCGTAACTTTTGTAAAAGAAAATCACCTGAACAAAACAAAAAGACACACACAAAAAAGTCTGTGATCCAAGTCAGAGTCAAGCTCAGTAACTGAAGTTCAACAGCCAGGGAAAAGAACCAGGTTTTAATTTGGCACGGAAACAAGACTAGGGTTACCAACAACTTATCCTTCGTAGGGAGAGCAATACAAAAACACAGGGTCCGCAGCAGAGAGGGCCTTTTTGATGCTTCTGCATAATGTGCTGCTTCCATGGTGGAGGGTCTCCCCAGCAGATCTCAGCAGAAAGGAAGGTTTAGGGCATGGTGCTCCCTCAAGTATCAAGATCTCAAGTTGGAACTTTACCTATAATCACTATTCCTTGAAACAGATGGAGTTATTGCAGTTCCATTAATACCTAGTATATTGTTGTTAAAAGCATAGGATCCTCTATAACACATGAATTTGTCTCACACTGATCACTTACCCATCTAGTCCAGTATTTTATAAGCTCTGACTGGCAACTGCTTTCCAGGATTTCAAGAAAGGTTGTTTCTTAGTCCTACCCAGATGCCATGGGTATTCCCTTAGAATCATCCAACTATGTACTAATTGGAATAAGCCCTGCTTAGTTTGTAAAATCAGATGAATCAGGCTGTGTTTTGGTTAGTTGGTGTATGTTCGGGATTGCAGTCTGTGCACTATATTCTAAGCTAGTTGCACTTTCTGTGTCGTCCTCAAGGAAGCTCTCCAAACAGAGCATGCTGAATATATATACACTCCGAAAAATGTTGGCTGCAAAGTCAGCAGCTCGGAGGTTCGAATCCCGGGTGCCACGTAGTGAATTGAGCTCCTGCTGATAACCCCTGTTCCTGCCAACCTAGCAGTTCGGAAGCATGTAAATGCAAGTAGATAAATAGGTACCACCGTAAAAAGCTAAAAGCTAAAACAGCGTTTCCTTGCAACCATGGAATTGCACAACACTGGCTCTTTGGCTTGAATACAGAGATGAGCACCGCCCCTAGAGTCAGACATGACTAGCATGCATGTGCAGGAGGAACCTTTACCTTTACCTTTAAGGCACTGCAGCCCTCTAAGCCAGGCATGTCCAAACTTCGGCCCTTCTGATGTTTTGGACCACAATTCCCAGAAATCTAAGCTTAGATTGCCAATGGCAAAGGACTGTGGGAGTTGTGGTCCAAAACATCTGGAGGGCCAAAGTTTGGACATGCCTGCTCTAAGCCTTCTTGGTTTTCCATTGGCAAATCTGGGTTTAATTAAGTCTATATCCAACTATATCGGCTGGGTGCAGCCAGGAATCAGTCTCTCTCTCTCTCTCTCTCTCTCTCTCACACACACACACACACACACACACACACACACACACACACACACACACACACACTGCTCAGTACACATAGGCTTGAAACTGAGGTCAGAAACAAACATATTTTCCTACCCATTCCCTTGCTCTTTTCAGGGAAATGAGTGAGTCCAGTGTCCAAATAGCACAGAGGAAGCAGAGAGGGTTGTTATCTTCCTTACCATTGATGTAATCCATTGGAAATCTATAGGTGATCTATGATGCTGCTACATTTAGAGGCTCAAGGATTTCATAAATGGAAGCACATATTAATAGCAGAAGCTTAATTGTCTTGCCAATGTCTCTCAAGACTGATGTGAAAAAATGTTGTAAAGGTATGAAAGGCATACCATGACTAAGCAGAGGCTGTGACTCACCCAGATTTTTTTCTGAGACAAGGAGTTCCATCTCTTGTCAAACTTTGAGCTGCCCTGGAAAGATACAATCCTGCACACAAGCAGCATCATACACTACCAATAATCATTAAATCCCAGCTGTCTCCTATGTGCTCTGTTTGTCTTGAATGTTATTAGTTGCCCTAGGTCCTGAACAAGGAAGGAAGGGAGGAAGGAAGAAAGGAATCTTGGCCTCATTTTAAGATGCAAACACATCCAGATTTATTAATTTATTTATTATTAGATTTATACCCCGCCCATCTTCCCAAGGGAACTCTGGGATGCTGTGAGATTTGCACAAAAAATTCCAAAGAAGCATTGCTTTAGATTCTAAAGTTTAGAAGATCCTCCCATAAACCATGCATAGTTTTCTGTACACACAAAGGAGAGCAATATGTCTCGCTGAACACAACCTAAGACCACATTTGGGGGTACAGCATAGCCACCACTTTGTGGAAGAACTCTGTTCTGGCTTGTTATGTTTTCTGAATATGAAACACAAACTAGACAATACCTTTGTTCTCCCTTCATCTGTCACAAGGGCAGACATCCTCTGCAAACAACTGCAGAGACAGATAAATTATTTAAAATATGGGTGGTGTGTGTGGGGGGGGTATACGGTGCTTGCTGATGAAAGGTAGGATGCAGAAACAAACATATGAAAAAGTCAAAATTTAGAATCACTTTAGGACTTTGAAAATATCACACACACACACATACAATTTCTTTAGAAATTATCCAGCAGGACTCATGACCAGGAGAGCAGAATGAGTACTGGCCAGGTGACATGGTCACAGTCTTTTCAGCTGTGGTGTGCTGTAGCATAGTTCAGTTTTAAATCACAGAAACTAGTACTAAATTACTAAAATATACACTTCAATTACCATAGATAAATATAAGAACATAAGAAGAGCCATGCTGGATCAGTCCAAAGGTCCATCTAGTCCAGCTTCCTATATCTCACAGTGGCCCTGCCAAATGCATCTGGGAGTGCACAAGACTAGATGATATCGGTCTCCTGATACCACTCCCCTGCACTGGAGATTACAAATGGTTTTAAGCCTGGAGATTACACATCTCCATCATGGTTTGTAACCTGCAATGGACTTTTCCTCCAGGAATCTGTCCAATCCCCTTTTGAAGGCATCCAGGCCAGATGCCATCACCACATCCTGTGGCAGGGAGTTCCACAGACCAACAACACGCTGGGTAAAAAAAAATGTCTGTTCTCACTCTCCCAACCCTCAGTTTGAGTGTATGTCCCCTAGTTCTGGTATTTTGTGAGAGGGAGAAGAACATCCCTCTACCTACTTTACTCATGCCCTGCATAATTGTGTACGTGATATTATGTACATCTTCACCCTCTGAAGACATGGAAAGGCAGATTCATTTCATCCTAGAAACTGGTCAGGGTAGCCACAGTACCATTAAAGCACTCCCCTCTGTGTATTGTTATTATTAACAACAGTCAGGGGTAGTATTTTCTGTTAAAGGCTGTAGGAGAAAAAGACAGAACAAAAGGAAGTATAAATGCATGGGGCCTATGGGTAGGAAATTGTGGAGCCAGTGCAGTAGAGGCAGCTATCAGGTTACCCACCTTTCCAGTCAAGATAAATGATCTATTAGGTTGCAGACATCCCTTGCTCCTTCTGTTCCTGCTCTCTGGGAGGATTGCATTAAATTCAGTCAGCAATTATGTGTAATGTGAGATAAAAATCTTTACTCTGGAAGCAAGCTCTAAAAGGTCAAAATGTAATCACTGTCTTCAAACAGAGTTTTTTAGTGCATGGCTTGGATGAACGTAGAAAAGCAAGACAAAATGGGTTCCTTGCCTAGGCCTGCATTGCATGCTATCGCATCCTTGGACATCTGAGTTGTGGAAAGCACCATGATAATACTCCACTGGGCTTTGAGTTGCTGTTTACAATGACCTTTTTGTTTGAAAGGTTCCAGGTTTAGGTACTACCCGAGGAACGCCGAATCCGGGGGGGGGGATCTACAACAGAGAAATGAGAAGTCATGCCACCAAATCAACTGAAAATTACAATCAGACAGACAGACAGACAGACAGACAGACAGGACAGGACAGGACAGGACAGGACAGGAGTCCATACAGAGATGCACAACTTGTTTTTTTAATGTTTGCAAACTGTAGTCTTAGAGAACCAGAACACTTTCCTGTCAAAAAGCTCCCAAAGTTACTGTGTATGCTTTTATATACAATACTGAGGAGTTTGTTAATCCTAATAAAGCCGTGAATTTTAGATTCTGAGGGGTTTTTTTAAAAAATCAGGGGCCAAGACAGGAACATCTCATTTTTCTATAGGTACATGGTTGATTTGGCTGATGTAGGCAATGGCAGCTACTGTGGGGTAATTACCATGGTGAAAATATTAGGGACTAGAGCAACTACTTGTTCAGGACAAAAACTCACAGAATTTCCAGGTTAGAACGGGCACTGTCCATGGTACTGGGGTGGAGGGGCTAAATGTTGTAGTCCAAAAGTTTTAATTATTTCTAAATTCTGGAAAAGAATACAGGGAGAAGCAAGTGATGCACCCTTACCATCATGTCCCAGTCCTGAGGTAATTTCTTCTTCCACAACCATAATTTGCAAAAGTGGTGGGGAAGGGGATGTTAGTCATATTGATGTCTACTTTTGCCTTTTGATGGAAGGCTGCCCACTTTTTCCAAAGATCTATCAAAGATGCCCCCATTCCACTTCAGTACATGCATTCTGTTATCTCACTAGAGGTGAGTAGAGCCTAATACAACCCAACAGCTCAGCTTGCCCCTGGCAACACATTTTGGAATGCAGCATCCTGTCTTTCAGACATAAGCATAAATGCTTGGAAGCTGAATCCAGACAAAGATGAGTTATGCAACCTCCAAAGAGGTTGCTCAGGAAAGTGCTCCTCCCCGATCCCTAGAGCAGTGATGGTGAACCTTTTAGAGACTGAGTGCCCAAACTGTGATTCAAAACTCACTAATCTTTCGTAAAGTGCCAATACAGCCATTTAACCTGAATACAGGTGGCTGTGAAGGGGAGATGCTGGGTGTCCACAGAAAGGGCTCTGAGTGCCACCTTTGGCACCCATGCCATAGGTTTGCCAACACTGCCCTAGAGAGACTAAATTTGTGGGGAAGCTTCCCCTGACAATCTCTTCAGGTTTGGTGAAGATTTGGTTTCAGACTTCTGAGTTATATAGCCACAAAGTACCTCCTTAGGAAAGTGTTTTTTAGCAACTTCCTTGAGGAAACTAAATCTTTACCACACTTGTAGGGATTGTAGAGGAGAGTCAGGAACGTTCTGTGAAAGTTTGGTGTCTCCAGGTACATAAGAACATAAGAACATAAGAACAGCCTTGATGGAACAGGCCACAGCCCATCCAGTTAAGCATTCTGTCTCACAAAGTACCTCATCATTTGCTTCAAGGTATTCCCAAGCAGATTTCTTCATCTGCTCATGATTCCCCACAAATGGCATTGAGAGATACCCTGCCTATCTCTCCAACCCAGAGGTTGTCCTTAGGCATAATGATAGCCATTGATACCCTTGTTCTCCATGATCTTGTCTAATCCTTTCTTAAAGCTGTCAAGGTACCTGGGAGGAACATTTGAGTGAGGGCCCCCTTTGGAGGTGCATAACTTGGATACCAGAAATCCAGTCTTGAGGAGAGATTATGTGTCAGACGAAGCTTCCTTGCAATTTTTATGTCTCGAGGTGCCTTGGGGACCATTTTATAGCCCAATGAACCAACAAATTAAAAAAATTGCTAAATATTCATCAATTTGTATTCATTGGGGTTCCAATTTGTAGAAACATGAATTGACAAATTAGCAATTTTTGAACAAATTTTGCCATTGATTTTTTTTTTAATTCTTGCCCTTCTCTAGTCAGGAGTAGGCTGTCATTATTGCCCTTTCTACGGCACCCAGCATCTACTGCTCAGGATGCCTGCTGCACCTTACAATTTAGCCAGCTTGGCAGCAGACATGTTGGAGGTAGAAGGGCTTGGTGTGTGTGCCTAAACAAGTAATATACTCTGTTAGGTTTAGGATATGTTCAAATCAATCTTTTTCAGGGCTAGTTGTAGTCAACTAACAGTCCCATTGCTTGTCTAAATCAATGACATATGAGTTATTATAGCATTGGACGAACATACTAGGTCTGGCATGATGATGGCCTTAGTCCTGGTCAATAAGGATAATTAACAGTCCTCTGGGATGATTGTATTCTTTAAAACTCATTAAGAAATCATTGCTGATTAACAAATGCTTCTGCCTACTGGGGGCACATTCCAGGTACCTCGAGAAGTGCGGGGGGGGGGGCAGTCCATGAAGTCTTATGCCAAACAAAAAATTGCTAGTGTTTAAGGATGCAAACAAAGCATCATTGATTTGTGTCCAAATTTAGAACAGCCATGAAAATGTCAACCTTCCAGGAGGAGAGGACACTGACTATAAAGTGCCACGAGGCTTGTTTGTGTATTTTTTTCTGCATCCAACGTCCATGGTTAACTGCCATGAAATCCCCAAATGCAGAGGCACCCTTTGTAAGCTAAGAATGTGTAACTGGTGGAGTAGAAGTACAGTAGAAGTGATGAGATACAGTAGATCCAAACTTGATTTTTATTCTGCTCTGTGCATCTCCTAACAGCTGCCTAGATGCCCTAAGCACATCCGATCTCACCTGATTTCGGAAGCTAAGCAGGGTCGGCCCTTGTTAGTACTTGGATGGGAGACCACCAGGGAATACCAGGTGCTGTAGGCGCCTGGAGTAGGAACTGGCAAACCACTCCAGTATTCCTGCCAAGAAAACTCCATGGACATGGGGTCATGAAGGGTCAGTCATGACTATAAGGACACAACACAACATGTGCATCTCCTCTTTGACAGGACTCTGTGCATCTCCAGCTTGCAAAAGGCACTGTGAACTTAAGTGGCATTTGTGGAAGAGCTGGCTTTAATGAAGGTTTGTGAGAAACTCATGGTAAGCTGGGGGATGGGGGGGGCAGCTAAGGATAAAGCTGTGTTTGTGACATTCATTTAAAAGCCAGTTCCAGGGAATCAGATAAGGGAATTGAGAAGCAGAAGTAAAAGTTCAGAAGGGGGGTGTTATGCTAGTGTTACGCCTGTGTCATAAGCAGGGCAAGCAGAATCCCAGAGGATTGCAATGTGCATTGCAATGAAATTTTCAGATGACAGTTTTTGTGTTTTGTGGGGGTTGTTTGGCTGTGTTCTGCAGGTTTTGCTTCCTAAGGTTTTTCCAACCTGGCAAAACATTAGGAAGAAAAACCCCCAGAACATAGCCAAACAACCCCAAAACACCACAACAACCATCAGATCCCAGGGTGAAAGCTTTCGAGAACACATTCTCAAATGACCTTGGATCAATCAAGTTTTCATAACCCATCCCATCTTGTTAGGTATGGAGGGATACTGAACATCACCCTAAAGCTCTTAGGAATTAAAAAATGAATTTTAAAAATAAGAAAAATAAACAGGGAACACAAAGGATGGGTAAAATTCTAACAACTAGTTCTTCTGGAAGTTGAGTCATGGCTACTGGACTTCTTTTTTGAGAGATAGAAACGTTTTGCTGTTCATCCAAACAGCTTCATCGGTCTGAATACAGCTAGTGCAAATCCTCCATCTTATAGGCAATTAGTCCTTCTGCTAACTTGCAACTTTTTGCATGGAGAATATCAGCCTCAGTTAAAACATGCCTCTGCTATTAAAAGCACCACTGTTAACAAAAACTGAAGTTGCCAATATGCTACAGCTGCTCTATGAACATTTTTTATTCTGAGCAGCGCATCCCTTCATATCTGATGCTATGCATTTTTAAAAGAAAAAAAAATCAGGATGTATACCTGTGTTTGTTAAGCAGATAAATACAGCACCATAAAGTATGTTGGTCAAAATAAACACTAGAAATTACTGTTGCCTTTGTAAAAAAAGCTTTACACTAAAGGAAAGTAAAATGTAAGGAAAGCCAAGGAACGCCAAGCTCTGATCTTTTAAGCCTCACCTTTTTTCAGACATAAACTTCACAAGTCGTAAAGCACAAAATTAATCTTGCAAACCTGACTATAAACCACTTTCAATTGCCCAGAAACCACGTGTTGAGAGCAAAATGATGAGTGCATAATTTTTATAAGGCATGGTGATCAGATGAAAGAGACCAAAGAGAGAGGGAAATGTTCTATTACTCTACAAGCATTTGCTATTATGGAAATTAGGAGCACCCAAGAGGGTTTCTTTCTCTCTTAATTTGCACCATGTGCACAAGCGAAAGCTCCCACTAGATACAACAAAGAGGACATCATCTCTAGTCACACTCATCAGCCGTTATGTAGAAATGCCAAAAGACCCAACATTATATTCTGTTCTACCATACACCCACAACCAATTATACTGTGAAGGAGCTTGTATGGAAGTCATGAAAAGGACATTACAAAGTGAAATATTATTACTCACTGACAAAACGGCTTCTCTTCACCATCTGTGACCTTGCCAGCATCCCAGGGAAGAGAGAGGGTAGGCTGAATTTCTCCTTCAGCAAAGTCTCTCTCCATGGTCTTCCGATGGACAAAAAGTCAGCCAATATTTTCATTAAGCCTTCATTAAGCCAGCAAGAAGCAGCCTTGTTATTGGCATTTTTCAGAAGGACAACAGCTGGGGTTCTTTACCAGTGGAAGGAGACCAGCACAAAAATAGCCGAGGAAAGTGTGCACGCATGACGGTGACACAGAGACTGGGGAAAGAGAGGCAAGAAGCGCTTGGAGACCAATCATATTTCATTATTCTGCAGGGTAGAAACAAGAGATGTTTGAGGAGGCATGTGGTGAAGTAATGGCTCTGACAGAAACCGCAAGAGACTCCCCTCCCTCAGCTTAACTAAAATATGGTTTTCCCATTGATTTTCAGATCTGACACTTGAGCTTGTGGGCACTATCAAAAATGCTGAGCGTGTTTAAATGAATATGTTTTAAATGGGAAAAGTTGTGATTTCCCCACATCACTTGGAATTGTTGCCCTTGCTGTAGCATCCTTGAAGTATCTAAAAAGCCATAAGAGAAACCCTAGGACCAAAGTCTATAATACTTCCACCAGATAAGAAGAACTTCTCAGCAAGAGCAATTTGCCACAGGGATAAACGTGGGCTTATGTTCCATTTCAAGAGCTTTCTCTTCAGGAGAGCACCACCCGAGTTCAGCTCTGCAGAGAATTAAGCTGCACTTGAAATATACCAGCCCATCAAAGAACTTACACATTTATATTCTGATACTACAGTGTTTTTTTTAAAAGAGTTATTTTGGAATTGCACCCCAAACAATTATATTTAAGAGTGGACTCCTACTGATGTTGGTGCCACATGCTGGAATTAAGTGCAACTGATTGGTAACAGACTGGGACATATCTTAGCTCAGCAACTAAGCATAGCCCCTTGTCATTTAGTCACAATGAGCTGCAGCAGGTTAAGCAAACCTTTATAGGTTTTTGGCCTATCCATACTAAAAGAGTACGAACACATGACTGTAACCTTTCCATACTTTGAATTCCACTCCAAATAAATAATATAACACCATCTCCACCACTCCCCATCTCCTGCATGAGCAGCTGTGTAGAAGAACTAGAACCCAACAGAGGCTTTGATGCGGTCAACATCCTTAAAAGACAGCCCACACGTGATTAGGGGAGTGCACTGACAAAGACACCCCCTCTGTTCCAGCAACTGAAGTGACAGCTTTAATCAAGGAAACAAAGAGTTCAAAGATAAGAACCTCCTGTACCTGTGCAGTCTCTCCACATCCTGGGTCATGTGGAGAAGACACTCAGGTGAAGCCCCCTCCCTCCCTCAGACTGTTTTGTTTCTGTGATTAAAGCAACAATGTGGACAAAAGGGTCAGTGCCATCCTCTCATCACATGAAGACACCACCAAATACTGTAATAGGATTTATCTTAGAGGTGCCTTGGGATACAAATGGGTGAGGGTTCCCATCCCCACTCTTCTTAAGTGGCCTTCAAAAGTTTACATACAGCACTTAAAAACATGTCTTAAAGCGTTTATGAGTGTAGATGGATTTCTGAATCATAGGAAACTGTTGCCTTTTATTTATTTATTTATTTATTTATTTATTTATTTATTTATTTAAACACAAACACACACTTGTAATAGCTACATTCAGATATCCAGAATGTGCTGATTGTATCTCTGAATACGAAAAGCTACCAAGTTTAGAGTTGAAGGGGTTATCGAAATACTGGACTGAGGAGGCCTTTCTCCAGAACTGTAAAATGTCAGCCTCCCTACAGAAGACTGCTGTCTTTTCAGTGGCAACCATGACCTTTCCTTGCAAGGGAGTTGGATACGCGATGGAGATGGCAATTGGGATAGAGAAAACCCCATTAATGCCTAGTAAATCCAGCTACCTGCTGCTGTCCCCCCAAGGCAGGTGATAGGGTCATGTGCCTTGAAACAGTAAAAGATTCTTAAGGACTGCTGCTTCCTCTCTGCTTTCCCTTCAGCTTCTACACACGTCTCTACACAACCTACAAAGCAATACACTGTGGCAATAGTCAAATACAACAAAACATAAAGGGGGGTCACAATGTCTACTAAGGAAAAATCTCAACACCCTTTTTAGCATTAAGCCCTTGGATTTCCAAATAACTAAATATGGGTAATAAAGTGGAATTTACCAATATGAAATCTCCTAGTACAATCTGCCTTTAGCCATTAGTCTTCCGAAAGACCTCCTTTGAAAACAGCTTGGCACATTGGTTCAGATCCAAGTAGACACATGAAATCCAACCCATTTCTCTTGAGGCTTAAATGGCCAAACGTCCCAAACAAGAATTACCAGTAGGTCGAGACTACATATTAAGCAAAAGATATTCAAATTATATGGTAAAGCAGTAATCATTTTATTGGGACCTTAAAAAAAGAGAGGTTTAAGCTGGTTGGAACACTAGCTCAGTGGTTAAGAGGTTGGAAGTTTAATTCCCTACTGTGCCTCCTTGTGAGTAGAACCAGCCTTGGAGGCCCTGAACATCCCCAGGGCACCCCCAGAAGAAGGGAATGGAAAACCACTTCTGAGTATTCTCTACCCGGAAAACCCCGGAAAGGGGTGCCATAAATCGGAACTGAGTTAATGACACATGATGATTACTATTATTCTTTTTTTTTTGATGTAAATTATGTAGGAGAGGAAGACAAAGTACAATGGTAAATACCAAAACTGGAACTTGACTGTTAAAGGGGGGTTGTGACAGTATACCCAGAATGAACTCCACCACAAGATAATGGGGAGCTAATGGAGTCCCACCTCTACGACTTTCTGGTTTTTTGTACTTTCATCTGAATACAGAGGGAAATGGTACTGCTCTTTTCAAATGCTTACTTAGAAGTGTCATACAGAACAGGTCAAAGGCTTTGCTTTCCCAGTGGACTTGATCTAATAAGTTACAGGAGGAAAGATTTGGGTTGAACACCGAGAGATGTTCTTAAATTTAAGCACCGCTTGGCCATAACAGCCTTCTGTTAAGCATGCTTCTTTTCTCAAATTCCTTGACTAAGAGATTCCTGAAGAGTCAGAAAAACTGATGTGGGATGCAGGAGCCAAGCTGGGAGAGAAGGAAGCACAACGCCAAGTCCAAGATGTGTCTTCGGGACCAAACATGGCAGAAGATGAATGCACAGCAGAGCAAACAAGGATATGGCAATTGCCTACTAGACTTCAAATATGTTTTGTTCTGAATAGCCCAGAGTGGCCCAGATAGTTAGATAGGCAGTAAATAAATAAATAAATAAATAAATAAATAAATAAATAAATAAATAAATGATACTTCTCTGAAGAGTGCAGAATTATGGGGAAAGATTAGTCTTCATTTTTGGGTGCTTCACATAGCTATTTTGTCAATCGTTATTGAACTTATTTTCAAGATGAAAGCAGTTTAAACAATTAGATTAACCAACTGAGCAATACAGCCCACATTGAAAAGAAAATAATTAACACGTTGCAAACTTTAAGTTATCAAAAACGGATTGTGCTTTGGGATCTAGAATAAGAATGAAAATGAGTTTTTCCCCCCCTGAAATGCTTGCTTTGTATGGCATTGATTTTCCATCATTTCATACAAAGGTATTGATTTTTAAAAGCTTCATCTAAGACTCATGTGTCAAGCTCATGTATCAAGCTATTTTTTACTTTCTGCGGTATTCAAATAATGGAGACAGAAATTATCTAAACACTTTTATTCCCTCTGGAACCGATAAAAACAAGAACTAATCTTGTGATGAAAAAGAAAACACTTGATCTGTCTAGCAGACCCCACCACAAAGTGGGACAAACGCTAAAGATATGCATATGAGACCATGCTGTCAAAGTGCCTTTGTGACTTAACTCATAATAATAATAATTACATACAACCGTGTTATTAATGATTGTGCGTGTATTAGAGATGGGCACAACTTAGTGAAATTTTTGTTTCCGTTTTCATTTTTTTGTTTTCGTTACGTAACGAAACGAAAACGAAAAATGGTTCAAAAATGGAATGAAAACGGAAACGAAACGACTAATTTTGAGCCAATTTTCGTTTTTCGTTACTGGAAAAGCACTTAATGGAGCTAAATGGGAAGAAACGAAAAAAATTTCGTTTTCGTTTTCGTTTTTTGTTTCCGTTACGTAACGAAACGAAAACGAAAACGAAAAATTTTGAAATTTAGCTCGCGAAAACGGAAACGAGCCGAAACAGACCCCTAGATGAAAACGAAAACAAAAACGAAAAATTTTTCTGAGTCGTGCCCATCTCTAGCGCGTATCACAATCCAGGTTCTGCTTGCAAGCAGCCCACCTGCATGGTATATCTTATGCATCTAGTCATGAAGAAATAAACCTGTACTGTAGTACTGCTAAATGAAGCGAGAAGAACACTGAGCAGTGGTGACAAGGGAATTACCAACATCTTTTCCCACCTCTCTTCAGCACTCTGTTCCCAGCAACATTAAAATACAAGCTCCTTCACATCCCGTCTTATTTTGGTAGACACAGTTTAATTGACCCAGGTGCTTCCTAAGATAGAGTTGTGTTTAATTTCACAGTTCAGCAGCTGAAGATGGACAGGGGCAAAAGAAATATATTAATGGATGTACCATAATCCAGCAACTGTAGTTCTCTATATTTTCAATGCCTCACTAAATGAGTATCTGATAAATAAACAGATATTTACTGGACCTTCATTCCATTTTGCTCCTTAAAAAGCAATATTCTCCTTCCTCCTACTCCCAGCTGAAAATTCTCAGATGCTTAATAACCACAGGTTGTACTACGGTGGAAATGCATGGGGGACACGATCAACATGAGGCTTCTGATCAACAGGATGATGTCCACTCATTACACTCTCCTCTTCCATTTGAGTTCTGCTGGAAGCCTCCCAGTATGTGCGGTAGAATACATTTTCCAAAAAAACAATATACAGTAGTACCTCTTAAAATGAATTTAATTCTTTCTACAGCTCAATTTGCTTTAAGAAAAATTTGTCTTACAAAACGTGGTTTCCCATAGGAATGCATTGAAAATGGAGTAATCCATTCCAGAAGCTATGGGTCACTTCGTTTTACATTTTTTTTTGTCTTACGAAATGTGGTTTCCCATAGGAATGCATTGGAAATGGATTATTCCATTCTGGAGGCTTGAAGAAAGACAAAAATAACCTGGTTTCCCCACCCCCACCCTGGGTACATGCAGAATGTTTTTCATCTTGTGAAGCATCCCACGGGTAATTTTTTGTCATGTGAAGCAAGCAATACAGAGGTACCACTGTATTCCCTGTTGTATTGCAAAGAATTTCAGAGTCTCTTGGTCATGACCGAAGAGATTAAACCCACTATCTTTACAAAACAGCAACAAATAACAAACTGTTACTTCTGAAGAAAACAACTAAATCAAATTTGTTGCCCAAGACAAAATATTCCTCCCTCTTTCTGCCAAAACTTCTAACTCAAGTCACTTTTCCTCCAAGGCTCCTTACGCTAAGCATAGCACTGACTTTTGAGAGCTCAGCATTTTATGATGGCCAGAAAGCCCAAATTACTGTGAACATACTATCTCTCTCTCTCCACATCTGTACGTAATGCACACTATGTTCACAGGTGTGGATAATCGCAACTGCCTGGTTTTGGAGGGGGGATTCTCTGGAAGTATGGCCAGGGGGACAGTCATGATGAGGTCCTGAGCTTGAAGCATTACTACTACACCACTTTAAAGAAACACATACAACCATAATAACCTGCAAACCAGTTCTTTCTGAGTAGTTCTAATGTCATCTAAGGCTATGGCTTGACTGTTAAATTTAAGATGAAGCTTGGTTGCTACGTTGAACAAGGCTATTAGTGAAATCTTTTGAGCAAGTCTGTTAGTGAACACTAAAATCCATACAGTGTCTCAGCATTGTCATATGGGTAAGAATGAAGGATTATCTTTTAGCCACCTCTTGCTATTTTGAAACGTTCCTAGCCTTATTGCTTCTAGATTTCAGTATTTGATTGCAGCTAGGAGGAGCTTCAAAATGGGTTTTTCTTGGACAACAGATCACAGCAGGCAGGTTGGCTGGGGTGAGGGTTCTGGGGGTTGTAGTCCCATAAAGTAATATTCCAAGCACTGGATCCAGATATACTGTAGTTGCATTTTGGGAGTAAATCCCTTGGAGCTGGTTAGATATAGGTAGCCATGAGTCATGACTGCCAGTGGAACAAGGCTAAACACCACTAAATCACATCAAATTAGATCTGATCTATTATCTTTATAATGGAGTCAGTTAGCAGGAGCCTTGTGGCACAGTGGTTAAACGCTTGTACTGCAGGTAAACCTGTGCTCACGACCTGGGGTTCAATCCCAAGTAGCCAGCTCATGGTTCACTCAGCCTTCCATCCTTTTGAGGTCAGTAAAATGAGTACCCAGCTTGCTGGGGTGGGAGTGGGGGCAACGTGTAGCCTGAATACTGTAATTGAACTGTAAAACCACCCAGAGACTACTTGAAGTGGTATGGGGCGGTATATAAGCAGAACATTTTGCTTTTAATACTGTCCAAACTTTTTTGCATCCAGATATTTACTGTACTGGAACTAATCCTTCCTGAGCAAGTTTGGAGGTTGCCTTGAACAACTTATTTTCCAGGTTCTTACAGGTATCTGCTAATTTCTGGATGGGGAGGGGCACTGTGAGCCTAAAGAGTATAACCTCAGATTGAGGGGAATCCTATAGAATGCTATCATTTCTGGCCTGTGGAAGCCCTTCAATGTGTAAGAGCAAATCTCCTACCCACATCCTTCCTGCCTTCTATCTCATCTCTCCAGGGGGCTGTGCACTCCATTCCTTGCCCAGTTCACACCACTACATGATTCCCAGCCCCCCACATCAGCCAGCAGCAGGCATTAAAAATCAATGAAAGTAAAAAAGGAAAAGGGGGGATGATGGTCCCCAACACTACTTTGGCCTATTCAAACCAAGTCTGCATAAGAGAGTTGGTCATCTATCGTGGATTCACACACACCAGTCCTAAGAGTAATGGAAATTCGACACAACTAACTAAAGGAAAATAGGAAGAACATTGAAGAACAAGGCCAGTCTAGTAAGTAATGCAGAATCCTTCCTTTACTATGACTGAATGCAAAATGGCTACTGACTTGCAATGAATGACTTATATATAATATAAATGACAATTTATATTCTTCTCTAAGGCTCTAAGACTAAAAGAGCCATCCAATCCACCAGGGAGCCACAGTGGCCAACACCAAGGGTCAAATAGTTATATCTCATCCTCAGTAATGCTGAGACTGACATCAGGCAGCTTTTCTGTAAAAGGGGGGGTTCTCAAGCTTTGGTTGTCCATGTGCTTTGGAGTTCTACTCTCAGATGGCCCAGCCAGCAGAGCTAATGATCAAAGGCTGTAGGAGTTAAAAGTCTGATCAAAGCCTGATAGAAAATGAGCTGATATAATTTTTGGAAGGATATGATTCTGGAGGGGGCAAAAAGGCAAGAGAATTGCTTGGAGTACTACATGTTAAAAGCAACATAGCCTGGCACCCGTTGTTTCTTGACAGCCAGGTTGCTACTGTTGTTATTGTTCTTTCAGCTCTCATAGCAGAACTCTTATTATGTTATTAGTCCATTGTACTGAGCTTGTTGTCACCAATTTAGAAAAAACATGGGGACTCTCTGGTTCCTTCTGGTGGCAAGTTCTCATGTTGACGTTTGGGAATATATAAATTCAAAACTAAACAAAAATAAATAAATAAATCTGCTTATATACCACCCCATACCACTTCAAGTAGTCTCTGGGTGGTTTACAGGTTTTTTTAAATTATAGTATGCAGGCTACCTAAAGAATACTTCCTTTGCTACTTACAGTTGATAACAGACTGGTATAAAGCTAAACATTTCCTATAAAGGGAACTCTAAAAAAAATTCCCTGGAAATGTTCTCAGAAAGTAACTTTTGGAAGCAACTATGTGTTACTTATTTCACTTACGTTTACTAGGCATAATTAGCTACACCTAAAATAACATATGTAACATTTGTAACAAGGCACCCTCTGGAGAGGTGGGGTGGGGAATTTGAATTTCCCACTCAGGACCCTGGCAGCACATTGGAAGTTTGAACAGGAAATTCAAAACTTCTGATCGGTCACCTGGGATGCGACCTGGAAGTTCAAAGGCCGGTGGGATGGTGGTGAGGAGGAGAGCAACGGGCATCTGCAGGGGTAAGTTTTATTTTTGATTTTCTCCTCTCCTCCTCGCTGCCGCCCACTCACCTGCCCGCAAGATTGGTGGCAGTGGCGGTGGTGGAGGAAGCGGCAACCACATGGTTTGGGAGAGCCTGCCCACCCACAAGGTTGGTAGAAGTGGCACAGCCCCATGGTGGTTTTCCCTGGGGTGCTGGCAGGCTCTCCCACAGCTTTCACACCGGGCACCCTCTGATAAGAGTGTTCACTCTTATCTGCGGATTTCATTATCCACGGGTTGACTGGGAACCAATCCCCCACCGATATAGGGGGGGGGGGTCTTCCTGTAGTTACTTCCAAGCTCTCTTGCTACCTTGTTCTTTCAATGCTTGGAGAAAGTGCAATACAGTATAAAAATGTCACAAATAATATGACTTCATCAAAGGAGTGCCCAAAGTCAATTTCCTACTTAAATAAATGTACCAAAACACAATTGCAAAAATAGGTTACAGGTGATACCTTCATAGGCCAATATTAAAAATAAAAAACAAGGAACATTGCAAGCTTTTGAGTTTAAATAACTCTTCTTCAAATCAGGTCCCAGAAGTTCAGACATGGTAAAATATATGCTTTACCAGGATGTAACTTTTAGATGTTCTTAAAATCCATGGCTTCAGTAGACGGTGTTGCAGCCAGGACAGAAGTCTTGTAAGAGGCAAGAAGGGCAGTTGTAAAAGCTGCTTCTTAAGTACTGGGTTTCACACAAAGGAACATGGGTCATAAACCAGAGCTCCGGTCTCACTACAGTTATCTGCGCATCTTAATATGATCCGTACTATTTTGGAGGGCGGTCACGTGACGTTTGATGCACAGTTAGTGCCCCGATGACAAGGGAGTATTTTACTTCTCTGCGTCCGTCCCGACTTGCTTACTGCACATCTTTCCCTTGTGGCAAATACCCGTGTTGCAGGCAGGTAGCAGTTTTTCTTCTTAAAATCAATTGTAATTGCAGGTGGGAAGCCAGTAAAAATTGTGCCGGCATGCCAGTATGCCACCAGTTCAGTAGCATAAACAATTACCAAGGCAGAACTACAGGAAGCGGCAGAAAAGGGGGTACGAATCTAATTGGTGCTAATTTTCTGGGGTCGCACCTCATTTGAGTCGTTAAAAACCGTGCATCAATAACAGAGGTATTTTAACACAAACCCTAGCGGTGGTACAAAATGCTGCGGTTAAAATGCGCTTCCTGGGGCATGGTTGGCCAGGGTACCAAAATACTGGTCTTTGGAGTGAAGGCACAATCTTTTGCTATGCAGTCATTCTCAGCAAAAAGAGCAGCAAAATCATTGTGAGACCGGGGTCCAAGAAAGAGCTGGCATTCCCCCATGTACCAAAACATTTCAAGATGGGGCAGTACAACAGAAGACACTAAACAATTACATCCCAGAGAAAGTATATAACAAAATCACTGTCTGTGGGGTTTAAAAGGTCAAAAGCAAAGTGGGCGTTAAGTGTGGCTTCTCCAACCAGTGCGGTTTGGATTTCTCATCCTTTACTATTCTTTTATTGAACAGCCTGAGCTTCTCTCATTTACAATCAATTTCTTCCTGTCTTCACTTTAGATTGGTGTCTTTATAGCTTTAAATTTAGCAAGGCTGCTGTCTGACATGGCTTTTAAGCTTTTTATTTGATTTTCCCATTTACGGGAAGGAAGAACTTTACAATCATAGGCTCCTCTACTGTGAGGGATGCTTCCAGACTGATCTGTTGAAACACCGAGGCTTGATTACCTGCTAATGAAATTTCAATGGCAACCTGTTTTCATTCCTGACCAATATGTTTTGGCCACTAAAACACAAAAGGAACCGGTAGAGAAATGAAGGTATGTTGCCAATGCCCTGCTTATGGTGAAGCAGACAGTCTGTTAAAGATGCCCCAGGGCCTGGGAGACATCTTATCTCTAGTATGAGACTGAGGCACCAAGCTTCCGGCACTGTAACCACTATTATGGATTACACAATGCCTCTGGTGTATTTCCCTTAAGGAAGCTAACTTCATGCACAATGGAATAGCTGCTTGCTTAGCAAGACACAAACAACCCATCTGAAGCTCCTCCTATTGTATGATCTGTGAAAGAAGACAGTGATCTCCAGAGGCGTAGCAAGAATTTTGGAGCGCCTGGGGACAAAGTTTGTTTTCATGCCCTTCCTGTCCCCCCACCTCATCGCACCCACCCAGCAATGGGGGCCCAAGTCTGTGGATGCAGGATGAGGGCGCTCACATGTGGGAGGACAGGTGGATGTGTGCGTGCGTATGTGCCTTACACCTCTCCCATGGTGGCTTGAAGGAAGGCGAGAAATAGGAGGGGGGAGGGCGCCGCAGCCACTGCGCTCCCCACCTGCCTGCCTGATTCGCCACTCGTTTGGCATGCGGCAGTGGAGGTGGCGGACAGAATCTCGTAAGCAAGCCTTAGCTGGGGGAAAGGAGGACTGTTGGTGGGAGGGTGCACAGCTTCCTCCTTCTGCTCCCCCTCCAGGCGCCCCAAGATTGCTGCGCCTGGGACAAATGCACCATTCTGCCCCTGCCCCCACCCTTAGATATGCCCTTGGTGATCTCTGTAATTTAAAAATTTGCACATTTATAGAATTGCTCAAATCAGTTGATTCAGATCAAAGAAATTCATGGGAGAGGAAGCAATTATGCTTTCCCACACACATTGCAGAGGACACACAAACTCATCTGATGACTTAAAAAGGCTAAAGGGAGATCTGAGAATAGGCCCTCACAAACTTTCTAATGTTAACGGGAGCGAAATTTGCATGTTCGGTACCGGTTTTACAACCAACAAAAAGGCCATGGTGAAGCTGAATCATCCTGAAAGGCAAAATGGTTCTGCTTGGTGTTGCACTGAGAAGCCAGGTAGACAAGGGTGATTAACCCCACCCCTGCTTCATCTAACCAAATGGCAATATGTGGTTCCCCGTAGTGCCATAATGGCCATTAGAGATGGGTACAAAGTGCTTTGTAGCACTTTGGCCCAATTCACATGTGTGGCACCAACAGGTGCCATGCATTCCACCCCCCTTCCCCATCCAGTTGCCCCACTCACAAGTCTCAGTGTGCCAGCCAGGTCATCCGCCATTGCTGGCAGTCCAGTGCACGCAGAAACCAGGCTTCCCTGCCCCCACGTCCTCCAGCAGCCAACTGCTCATCAGCTGAGCAGGAAGAATCCCAGTCTCACTTTCTCATTTGAGTGGTCAGCTGCCAAAGGAGTCAGGGCAAAGAAGCCTGGGCTCCTGCCTGTAATGGACAGCCAGAAATGGAGAACAACCCCAGCAGCGTGCTGAGATTGGTGAGTGGGGTCGCTGGGCAAGGGGAAAGGAATGCACGGCACCTGTGGTGCCACACATATGAATTGGGTCAAAGCATTACAGAGCACTTTGTGCCCATCTCTAATGGCCATCCTTTCTATATCTATTCTCTCTCTCTCTCTCTCTCTCTCTCTCTCTCTCTCTC
>JAHTLZ010003307.1:1828289-1919069 GCA_023846285.1 Phrynocephalus versicolor
GTAATTTCCATGCTGCTGGATGCCTGGGATCTGTATTTTCAAATACTTTTAAATTACAAATGATTTTTTTCCTATGGACACCCCCTTTAGAGTTGAATAATTTGTCCCCCTGTACCCCAAACTTCTCCAAAATGGGGATGCTTCAAAGGAAAAGCTTGAGGAAGCTCCACTGTAATTTCCACGTTGCTAAGTGCCTGGGATCACTATTTCCAAGCACGTAACATTGCAATTAGAAATGTTTTTTCCTGGGGGGCACCCCCTTTGAAGTTAAGAAACTCAGCCCCCTGAACCAAATATCTCCAAATCTGGAGGAGTTAAAGGGGAGAGTCCAAGGCAGGTACCCACCAAATTTGGTGCCTCGAGGACTCAGGGAAGCTGCTTTACAGAGAAACAAAACAGTTTGTTTTTAAACAGAAAAAAACTACTGGTTTCTTTCATTACTAACAAAACACTGCTTCCTCGGTTCGTTTCATTTCGTTACCTAACAAACCAACAATATAGTGCTTTGTTTTTCATTTGTTGCCCACCCCTACATAGGAAAATCCAAATAAATGCACACCAAGATGTAGGGAGGTAGGATGCATTGTTAAAAGTCTTGTTAATACAGGACAATATATTAACTACCCCAGTCTTAGCCAGCATAAAAAAGCAACACCACTGTGATTCTTGAACATGCATCAAACCCTGTTGACTTTGTATTTTCCCACTAGGAATGGTCTGAAATATATGCATCGTATTATGCTGAACAACAGGGCTTCAATCACTGGAGATGTTCATACTTCCAAAATGACAATAAATTTATAAACACCCTAACTGGTCAAAATTCATTTGAACACATTTGACACAAATTTCTTTTTTTCAATTCATTTCATTGCATGAGGCTTTAAGTAGGGCTGGGAGTGGCAATTTGCATGACTTTAAGGTACATTAGCCACGAACACCATCAACACCTCGTATCTGCACAGCCTTATCCATAGTCTGAAAATATTACAACTACTGAAAGGGAAAAAAAATCTAGATTTTTTAAAAATATTATGCTACTGGCCACTAGAGGGATCTGGAGACCATGATATTACTGTAATACGTATCTGGTCTGGTAATGCCTATAAAATTTATTTCTCTGGTTTCGTATCTAAAAGGGAGCTTGGAATCAATCCTCAGTAGATATGGGGGGGGGGTTTCTTATTGTATCGCTTACATCAATCTTGTACGTTAAGCCTCTTTAAATTGTAACTCCCTGGTTGCCTTTTCTGTTACCTTCCTAGTTGGTCCAATGGATCTAAAAACATATTAATCACATAATCACAAAATAATGTGCTATCACATTATTTTGAAGCTGAAATTCTGGACTGGATTCTGGACAAATTGATTCTTCAATAGCTAGAACTATTATGAATTAGCTCTCTCCGCTGTTAGAAGATTCACTATCGCAACAGAGTCAAGCTTTACTATGAAGGAGAGCCAAGTCAGTACCGGCAAGCAGTAAAACCACGGGCCGCAGTAAAGTTTTGTTTCAGGAGAGGTCTTTTCTAACTGAAAAGCTTGCTGTCTCCCAAGTTTGTACCATAGAATAATTGGCGCCCTGTTGTCTACTCCCATTTTCCTCAGCACTGGTGGATGACATTCTGCACTCTAACAAATATCATGCAAACTATCTGTTAGAAGAGAGGAAGAATTAATTGCTGGATGAATCCCAGAGGAGCTAGCTGACTACGGTAACATGAACTGTCCATTTTCACTCACACAAGATGTAGCCCTTAGAAATAGAAGCTTAAGAGTAAAGTCGCGTTCTAGCTTGTTTTCCTTCTACAAAGTTATGCTTCCATTTTTTGAAATAGCATCACTACTTGAGCACATGGCCGCAACGTATGTATTACACAATTAGTGATTAATATAATTGCTGCTTATATATTGCGCAGTGCTAATTTGACATTCTTACCTATCTCATGTGAAATAAGTAAGGCATACTAGTTGATCTTCTACCCATGAACGCATATTTGGGTAGACTACTAGATGAAAGAGATTAAGCTTCAACAGGTTGGTTAGTTTGGAAGCAACTATTCATAGGCTGAAATCCTGTTGCTTAGCATAAGGCAATTTTTTAACTTTCAGTCTGTTCCTCTCTGGTAAACACACCATCCTTGCGCTGATTCTTAGGGGCAAATGTGCATGCCAGCTTGGTACATGTGTGTGCACCTCTCAACAATCACATCAAAGGTACTTTGTTGACAGGCAAGCAACGGAGTGAAAGTTATGATTTGCCTTGCACTAAGCAACAGGGTTGCAGCTATGCTGACATGACACTGGAACATTGCAAGCACTTGAAGTGTTCCCTGAAACTTCAACTACAGTAATGGAAACTGTTTTTGTCATTCTCATTTAAGCAGCCATTTTAACTTAGGTTTCTCTGTAAAGCAGCATGTGGTATCACATTATCTCATAGGCAAAAAACAAGCACCTTTGATTTTTGACTGAATTAAAACAACAGTAGCTGTTTTGAGTTCTTTGGGCTGTTTGACCATGTTCTGGAAGTTTTTCTTCCTGACGTTTCACCAGCATCTGTGGCTGGCATCTTCAGAGGGCAAAGACCTCAGGGATCTAGGAGTTCTCTCTGTGCTCTGGGGTACAGAGAGCTCCTTGCCCTCTGAAGATACCGGCCACAGAGTTTGGAGAAATGTCAGAAAGAAAAACTTCCAGAACACAGCCAAACAGCCTGAAAAACTCAAAACAGCTATCAAAACCTGGCCGTGAAAGACTTCGACTTCTGGTAATACCTTAAAAGGCATCACATATTATATTATGGCATGAGCTTCCATGGACGATAGTGTACTAAATCAGGACGTTTATGCCAGCATGCAATTTATTAACCTCCAATATGATTTTTAAAAATGTTATTCTTGGTACCATAGCCTAATCTCCCAGAAAGTAATAAAGGAGAAAATGCACACAAGTACAAATCTTGTTCTAGTAAATGTGTAAAGTATTCCTCAAAATAATTTTCAGTTGCATCTTCATCCACTGTAGCTATAAACACTCTTGTGCAATTTTACAAGAAATGTATTATGTCGACACAGGATCTTTCAGTGGTATAGAACAATTTCACTTAAACCCTTCTGAATAAGATTGTACTCATGGCAAAATTAGAAACACACACGCATGAAATGCTTCCCACTGCCAAACGTATTTGCATTCCTTACAATCCATCCATACATCAGTGCTTCACGGTCAACTATCACACTGTCCATTTATTTGTATCTATTACTTAGACGCATATAACACAGTATTTAGCACACAATATTCTGAAATACAATGTAATGATTTAACAATCAAATTTTACTATTGTTCATTTTTAAATAACTAATCAATGTTCTTTTTAAAATAACTAATCAACAAATTCAAGGGCTCAGCCATATATGTGAAAAGATCTCCACACAATTGTCTTTCAGTTGCCCAAAACAATACTGCTGCAGTAGAAAGGCCCCAACACAACCGATCCTACCAGTCAAGTGACAAATTTTAGCAAGCTTGCCATAAGTATGTCCACAGGGGCCAGCTCGTGAGGATGCTTTTTAACCAGCTTTAAAATAATTATATTGTTTTGCTGATACCTTGCAGTTCTACAGGAATAAAGTAAGATACTGGGACCTTAATAGGGGTTCTATTCCTTGTTGTTTGGGTAGTGCAATATCTTTCAACTGAGTCAAGTGTTTTAGTGTGAATAAAGTAAATTAAATCTGCCTGCTACATGGAGTGTGTGTAGTTGACACACACACACACACACACACACAGAGAGAGAGAGAGAGAGAGAGAGAGAGAGAGAGAAGCAAAGCAGCAGATATGCATGTCCAGATTGTTACATCCATGTAACCATTAGATCATTAAAACAGCATAAACGAAGCAAGAACTGTTCATCTGGCAGCCAATTTTGATTCTCGGAATGCTTGTTGCCAAAGTGACCATCACTTTGATATTATACATTCCTAAAGCCAATAGGTACATTTTGTTTTTAAAATCTCTAAAGCCATGAAACCATGTATGGGATGAATGAATCCAATCCAAGCAATTCAGGTGCTGCGAAACACACCTACAGTGGGAAAAGGGGAACACTTTATATGGGAGAAGGAAACCCTGGGTTCTCCCAATCATAACACAGCACCCACAATTAATCTTGAGGCAGAAATCATGCTTACACAAGTTGCAGATTCTTTCCTCCATAAAAATCAAATCGTTTTAATAGCTTCATGTAATAAAGCATGAACTCCAAATGTGGACATATGTACAGTGCCAACTCTTGCTTTCTATGCAGATGATGTTCTCAAAAGTTCAAGGTGAAACATGTTTGTGTTAAAAGGGACACAGGATGATCCGTTCTCATGAAGAAGGCTTCTAATGCACACTTTCTTTTTCCTTATTTCATCTGTATGCAGTTTCACGCATTGGCAGTCAGTGCAGGAACTTCATTCATCTAGCAGTGAAGGTTATCTAGCACTAGAATGCAATGTCAGCATACTCTGAAATGAAATACGACTCTCTTTTTTGTCGAAAGAATGACAATACTGGTGGCAGTCCATTTGTGACATTAGAATTAAACCTTTCAGTTTCTCTCTCAATCTTGAAGCTGGGTGGGCAGTAAAGCGATAGTCATGGAGTATGTACAATTGATTATATCCACATTAACAGTTTCAATAGATGGCACGTGGATTCTTTGTGCTATAGTAAGCTTCACAGGCAGCTACATAAGCTGATTCTGGGAAGAAGTCATCATGGTATTCTGCCAAGAACCTGAAACAGAGTATTTAATATTATTTTTCTATGATTTCTAATGCTTTCCAGCCCTCTTGGTAGATTAGCTTTAAAATATTTCATACAGGATGTTAAAAATGTTTACTCTTATGGGAATCAGAGCAGCAAGAGTTCAAAGACTTTTGTCGCATGCCTTCAAATCACTAAACCAAAGGTAATTAAAAGGATAAAAACAGAAAAATACAGAAAAATAAGCTGATAGTATTTTTAGTAGGGTACCTTAAGCTTCATATCACTTGGCCGTATAGTCAAGATCTTATAGTACAGTGGTACCTTGTGATATAAATGCCTTGAGATACAAAAAGAAATTTACGGGAATGGGGATGTATAGGTTTAAGAAATTTTTCTATGGAATGCCTTGGTTATGGTTTTCGGGCGTGAAAAGCTGGCACTGCCCAAAAGCCAGCTGGCTGCCAAAAAGCTTCCTGCTTTGACTTTTTGACAGCCAACGTAATGGGGTGCCTGCCCAGCCAACACCAGCTTTTCCCATGCGGCACTGGGCAGCCTCCTGGAGTTGGGGTTGTATTGCAAAAAGCCACTGCTGCCAAAGCAGTGAAAAGCCATGCTGGCTTTTGTGCCCCTGCAATGCAAGGAGGGGGCTGTCAGAAACCCACCATAAAGAAAGTGGGAGAAGGCTTACTTGACAATGGGTTTCTGACAGCGGCCAAAGACAGGCTGCTTGCAAGGACCTTGCCAAGCTGAACTCACAGGCGGGGGATTGCTGCTTGCTCGCGTAAGTGGGCAAGAAAGTTTGGCTTGGAGAGGCTGTGGTGGTTAAAAGCAGCCCCTTGCAAGCACCCTGTCTTCAACGCGAGGGGGCATGATCCCCCGCTGGTGAGTTCGGCTCCAAACTCTCCTGCCCGTTCACACCTTTGCAAGTGCCCTGTCTTCGGCGCAAGCAATCGGCCTATCTTTGGCAATGAAACCCACTGCCACCAAAGTGGAAAATGCTTTCGGCTGGTTTCTTGGTAGTGGGTTTCTGTCAGCACCCTCTAAAACAAATGGATAGGAAGTTTTTAATTTGCCTAAATTAAAAGTTAGCAATGCTAGTTAATGACATCAGATTCGATAGCATAACTTTATGCAAACAGGGTTTTGTGCAAGGACTATTAATGTTGCATGCCAGCTGCATGAATATTACACCCCATGGGCAAAGGTACAAAACGTTCTAAAGCCTTGGTGTTTGAGGACTGAATTCTAAAGTCAGTTTTTAACAATTATGCACTGCAGGCACAAGAGGAAGGTCACATCCTTTTTCACACCATTTATCTCTTCTGTGTTACATGCAGAAAAGGTAATCCCCTCCATGGTTCGAAATAAAAGGCCCAATATGTCTCTCTTCATGGGAAAAAAAGTTTAAGCTCCATCTTGCCATCATAATACCTCAGAGCTCCTTATGAGATATGCAAAATGATAAAGGGAATCAACTTACTTTAATAAAAAATTATCCGGTGCAATCTTCTATCATTCAATGATCCACCCACCACCCACCCCAAATATAATAATTATTCTTAAAGTTACTTGGTAGCTTTGAGGGGTTAGGCTTTTTTTTCTTTTCAGTCACTCACAACTGTTATTAAGTTACCTTAGGAATAACTCAAAATGCTTTACTAATGCCTTTAGGTTTTTGTCTGAAAAGCTCATCTTCCCAAGTATTTCCGGCAGCTTTACTGTAAAAGGAAAAAAGTGTATATTTATATTTTTATTTAGGTCACTATTTATTTCACCTATTAAAAACAAAATACTGCAAACATCATTACAATTTGATCCTTCAGATGAACACAGTACAGCCTTGGTCCAGCACCTAACAGATCTGGGTCAAGACAGAGAAAATTCAGCTTGTCCTGATCACCAGTGCAAGATATATACAAGATTTAGTGCTGCATAAGTTGATTTACTGGTTAGATAACATTATTTTTTTAAAGCTAGATGAACATGTATTTGGACACAGTACTGATACAAACAAAACTGCAGATGGTAAAGCCATGTTAGAGGAACATTGGCTGGGGTCCAGCTGAAAAATTATGCTGTCTTAACTCCATTGATGTAAATTTCAGTGATGAATTGTCGCAAGCTAAAAAGTCTGAGTAGGCAGTTGTGCTGAGTGCCATGATGACTGCCATGCAGCAACAAATGTTGACTTCTTAACTTGTGCAGTTCACAGATGAGATCTACTCCAATGGAATTATGCTGGCTGGCAGGGATAACTAAGAGGATTCTGATCAATTCCTTTCTCACAAAAATGACATACTTTTTAGGGAGATTCTAAAAGCAAGTTCATATTCCTCACAAGGAAGACTCTTACATAGATCACTATACATATGGGGAGTACCAATCTTGACTGGGCAACGGAAGTTTCATTTTCAAGTAAACAAATAATATATTGCATGAGATGAGACTTTAAAAGCTATTTTATAAGTTCAGAAGCAAAATGGCCTCTTACCAAACAAGCGTAGCAAATGCTGTGATCCATAAATGTAAGAAGGAGGTGGTGGGTGATCAGCTGGGGGATAGTTGTCTGGCATGAGTTTCCATGATAACACCTATGCATAAATAAGCAGATAAACGCAAGAACTTGCCAATCTCACATTGCCAAAACCTTTCTTAGTATTCAGAACAAGCTTGCACAATTTTCTAAAAAACCTCCCACTAGAACCATTTCTATCATAACCAGTTTGCAAAAGCTGTACCACTATGGGTTGGGCTTTCAGATTTAAGGATTTGTAGCCTCAGAATTCTCCTAGAGTCCCCTAAGCGAATTCTGGGGCAGGGAGAGGAGAAACCAGAAGGAAGAGAGACATCTGCTCACCTCCATATTGTGCTCCTCTCCATGTGTATTAGCCAGAAAGGGGGTATGACCTGTCAGTCACATGGCCTGTCAGGCTTGTGATCTCACTACCTTACCAATAGATTACTTTCTTTCTAGCCAGTACGTGGAGAGGAAGATAATACGTTTACATTTATCTCTTTAGGCTTTTCCTCTCCCTCCCTCAGAATTCTGCCTGGGGGATGGTAGATGAATTCTGGACCTGGAAGTCCTTACAATCCAGAAGTCCCACCTCCCACAACCCCTGAGTAATCTATATCTAGAAAACTCTGAAAGGCATCACCATAAGTCAAATTGATTTGATGGCATGTAATAATTATTATAAAGACTTGGGATGATTTATTTCCATGCAGAATTAAAATGTGCTTCGACATTACCGAGAATTCTTGTAAAGTCGGGTACAACCATGTCATTCCAGTGATACCAATAATGTGCTTGCAAACATCAAACTTAGTACAATGTGCAAAAGAAGACTCCAAGAAGCAACACATTCTGAACCCCATTGGGCAAGCCATAGTGCCTAGGGATCACTGCCACTATCAATGGATCTCCTCTAGTGCCTTTTTCCTCCACTAATGTTACAGAGGTTTTAGACCTCCGATTTTGATCCCTGCAGATCAGGACCTGACTGACCTGAAAATTAGGTTTATCACAATAAATCAAACCAAATGATGCTCTGCCTGTTAAAGGATAAATATAAGCTTAGAGAAGTGGTTCCGAACCTTGGGTAACACAAGTTCTTGGACTGCAACTCTGGCCAGCACAGTTGGTGGTGAAGGCTTCTAGGAGTTGCAATTCAAGAACCCCTACATTACCCAAGGTTAGGAACCACTGGTTTGAACATAACATAGCAAACACTAGGCACCAATAAATCTGACCACGATTCTTCTCATAGCTAATATTCGCTGAATTGTGCTCCCATTATTTTCTAGTCAAGTCAAAGAACATTCTTTCCTAGAAACTTTTCAATGGGCAAATGGGAAAAAATATCGACCGATTATCAAGAATAGATGCATCACAGCTTTGTAGCTACAAATATTCCACAGATACAGTGGTACCTCTACTTATGAGCAGCTCTACTTACGAGCAAATTGACTTAAGAGTAGAAAACCATTGGCATTTTAACTGCTGCCTTACAAATTTTAGATGTGGTCTGCTCTACTTACATTTTTTATTTTTTCAATTTATGTATTTATTATTTTTTAGATACGGAGGCTTTACTCCTTAGTTGTTCGACTTAGCATGCATTCGGAACGGATTAAACTCGTAAGCAGAGGTACTGCTGTATATGTCTTTCACAGAATAAGTGCTGGGTTCAAAGTATCATTCATCTATTGGAAACTCACTGAGGATGTGGTATTGGCAGACCCACTCCTGAAAGATCTCATTTACCTTGGAAATTCTATGGGGGTCACTATAAGTTCTGATTTCATGCACATAACAACAACAAATCAAGGAAATTATTTTAAAAGCTGATTAACTACACACAAGGGACCTATACTTCCCAAGTGAAATCTTTAATTGACTCAAAGTGGTGCCCATCAAATTTTACATTTCAAAAGGCCTAATATTCTACTTAGTATGCTAAGTAACATGTGGAGTAGCTGCTATTTTCTCTCACAGTAAAAAACATACTGCATTGTCAGAATTGAATAACACAGTTTTTAGGCACCAAGCTAATTTCACAGCTTTAGAAGGATTTACCTCATTTAATTCATTGTTTCTTCTGCCTTCAAACCCAGCAAACACTGCACTGCCCTCTTTGCTGGGAGTCAATGTAATGGGTGATGATGATCCACTGTGGACAGGAGTTTCTTCAAAAGATAAAACAATGTTGTTTTATTCACCAACACTGTCAAACCATATGCACCACCCTATTATGCAGCTACAAAAGGTTTCTTCTAGTTATATTCAACAGGTTCCCCAGAATCTCCTTGGTCATTACGCCACAGGGAGAAAATTCTTCTGTAGGATACCTGAAATTAGTCATAATATACCGCAGGGCGCAAAATGGAAAATCTTTGTTCTCTTCAGTAGCCAGGAAGAAAATATTTTTATAATGAATTTTACAGAGTGTTGGTCATGTATTAATTTTTCCCCACATGTAGATCAAATCAAATGCACATGTAGATCAAATCAAATGCATACTACAAGCATACCTACTAAATTACAAATCTGTTGGTCAAACAGGAAACTGTAAAAGCTTCCTATTTCGGATTTGTAAAGTACTGTAGAAATAATTTAGGGTTGACTGTATAACAAAATAGCTTCATTTCAGGTAAGGTTAATTCTTCAAAACCATCGAATGTGATTTATTATTTTTAATAACTTGTGATTTAAAATTAACAAATGACCAATATTCTAATTAATTGTAAAATAAATGAAGAACTATTTAAGCAGTCTCATTCTATGCAGTAGAAAGAAGAGAAGCAGGTATGAGGGCTAGCATGACTGTTCCCTCACTTTAATACCCATACCTATGAACTGAAAACCCCTTTACATGCTCGTGTTGCTTAGATAAGGAAGCCAGTTGAACTTTTAGTAGAAAACTATTTGAAAATTTCAGCCAATTGTTACTATAAAGGAGCTGGGCACAGCTGCAGAAAGTCTGGGGACCGCTGTCACTCTATTTTACCAGTGCTGAATGGACATGGCACTTTAACTAATTTTTTCCAAAAACGCAGGGTGTACTTGCCCCATTTTTCCATACTTTTAAAATTGTTTTTGAAAGGGACTATTCTGTACTTAAATAACCATCAAAAGGAGAACAGGACCCTTTGGAAGCCTAAATGGCTCTTTATTTTTAGTCCATTTTTCTCCAGCAGTAGAAGGGCTTCCTGGGCAGCATACAACCCACACAATTCTGTTATTAAAGAATGCTCTAGCTACTCCTTATACAAAACAACCAGGCTAAAAAAACCACACAGTATGAAAGACGTCAAGCTGCCAGCAAAAAAGGGCAATCCTTACTACATAGCAATATAAAATACATCCTCCAATATCACTGAGTTCAGTTCATTTACCATCTTTTCCGTGTGGTAAAAACCAGAGAAAATTGTGAAGAGCTCCAGAAGGATCTCTTCAAACTTTGTTCTCCCCCACCCCACCCCCGGCAGCTTTTAATTCCTGTAGACAAACTACCACATCCCATTATTCTCAGAGTGCTAATATCTACTATGTCATAACTGGGGGAATGGGCTGCGAAATGGCAAATGTGTTTCAATGTCGGAAAATATAAAGTAATGCATATTGGGGCAAAAACCAAAACCAAAACTTTATCTATCAGCTCATGGGCTCTGAGCTATCCATGATGGATCAGGAAAGAGATATTGGTGTGTTAGTGGACAGCTCCATGAAGGTGTCTACCCAATGTGTGGCAGTGGTGAAGAAGGCCAATTCCATGCTAGGGATTATCAAAAAGGGGATTGAAAATAAAACAGCCAATGTTATAATGCCATTGTACAAAATGATAGTAAGGGTGCACCTGGAGTATTGCGTACAATTCTGGTCACCACATCTCAAAAAAGACATAGTGGAACTGGAAAAGGTGCAGAAGAGAGCAACTAAAATGATTACTGGGTTGGGGGACCTTCCTTATGATGAAAGGCTAAAATATTTGGGGCTCTTTAGTCTGGATAAAAGGCGCCTGAGGGGGGATATGATCGAGACGTAACAAATTATGCAGGGCATGAGTAAAGTAGAGAGAGGGACACTCTTCTCCGTCTTACAAAATACCCGAACTAGGGAATATACACTCAAATTGAGGGCTGGGAGAGTAAGAACAGACAAAAGAAAATATTTTTTCACCCTGCATGTTGTTAGTCTATGGAACTCCCTGCCAAAGGATGTGGTGATGGCATCTGGCCTGGATGCCTTCAAAAGAAGATTGGACAGATTCCTGGAAGAAAAGCCCATCACAGGATACAAACCATGATGGAGATGTGTAATCTCCAGGCTTACAACCAGGGTACTTCAAGGGCCAGATGCAGGGGAGTGGTATCAGGAGACAGATATCTAATCTCGTGTGCTCCCAGACACATTTGGTGGGGCCACTGTGAGATACAGGAAGCTGGCCTGATCCAGCATGACTCTTCTTATGTTCTTATGTAATGTTTCAATTTACTGAACCTACATACGGATTCCTTTCTATATGCTGAAATTGTCTTTGAGGGTATAGAAAAGAATGCATATGTAAGTTCAGTCAGGACAGCAATATGGTTAATTTTTAAAATTCCACTGGGTCATCTTCTACAGTACCAGCTTTGACTGGCTCTTGATTATTAAGAAAACAAAAATCCATGAGAGATTATAGCAACACACTGCGGGTGGATCCAGTCTTATTTAAACTTGTAGCAGACTCAAAAAACAATGAAACTTTGATTTAAGCAAGATATCTGCATGGTAGAGAAGATACACCTGCCACCATTATCTGCTCTATAGCAGGTGATGGTTGAATTGAGTAGGCTGTAGGGAATTCAACAATCCCAAATGCTCTTTCTACTTCTTAAAAGGTCAGCAGAGGCAAACAAGGAAATACTTCCAACTCTTCCTATAAACAATTTCCCAACCTGCTACAACCACTTACTCTTTTCAAGATGCAAAAACAATTTTGGCATTGAAGCAGGGGCCTCAACATTCCGTCGCTTGGGTTGTGGAGAAGCACTACTTTCTGACAATCTATCACAGTTGGATGTATGACGTGTAGAACGCCTTAGTGATTGCAATATTTCAGGCTCAGTTTTTCGGCGTTTAGGTGTCACTGGTTCTACTGTCACGGGTTGACTATCTGTAGATTGTGGAGTTGAGGGATTCAAAAGAGGTGGACTTGGGGAAAGTTCTTCCTGGTTTCTGAAGAAAGAGAAAATAGAAATACACCAGGGTGATATAAAAATTGCTTGTGCAACAGTTTAAAAACATGTTAACTGTGCAAGGCTTTTCAAAAATAATTCCCCCTTTTATTTTGCTTCTTCCCTTGCATGCTTGACACTGAATGAATAATTGCACATAACAGTCTAAGGCTAAAAGACAAAAGCATTGCAAGTTTCACCATTTGAGAAAAAGATATTTAAGAAGTGAGAGTACCAAACCCACCTGGTAGAATTTGCTACACTCTCTTTGATGGGAAGAAAAAATTTGGAAGAGGTCACCTTCTTAAATTGTGCTTGCTCATAGGGATACAGCAGAATGAGTGGAAGAGTGAAGTCAAACGTTATTCTTAGTCCATCCACCATTTCTTTACATAACTCAACACTAGAAAAACAAAGTTGTGAGAGAACTTTCATGAAAAGTGTCTTTAGTGTATAGAAAGGAAACCATACGTTTTATCAGACATTACAGCTAATAAGGTTTGCAATAACCTATATACCAGCAGAGTAGAGGGGCCTTAAGCCATGTCATTTCAAACTTCAGAAAACACATTTTATTATCTGACCCCCAAATATAGAGGCAGATAATAAAAGTAACAGAACGGAAGAATCTGGAGCAATTGGAACAACGTGTATTTTTATAGTGCATACACATTTGTCCAGGCACACTAAGAATTACAAGTACAGATTATATTGAAAACTACTTTGGAATCTATTTTACTAATGTTTTGTCCTCTTCCTAAATACCTCTCTGACATGTCAACTCCTAAAAAGTTGAGTACCATCACTGTACATAGATAAAATGAAATACAAATAGTGATCTCAGTATTCTGTATTTGTCCCTCAAAAAAAACAACTGCACTTTTTTAACTCAAAGCATTCAACAAAGACTAAAACTGCACTTCACTCTGTCTGCTACAGTACATTAAAAATCTATGAAGACTTATCACAAAAGGAATACTGAGACTTCCTGAAGGTATTGTTGAGGAGACAATAATTTTTAAAGTTTGCACTAACATGAGAAGTGAATTTTAAAATGGCCACCAAAAGCCTCTGCACTAAAATTTGATTTTTATTGCCTGAACACGATGTGTCACACAACAAACTCATTAATTTGCATAGTGAAAAACCTAGACGAGTGTGCAGTCTAAGTTAGGAAGACAATCTCAACTGAGTGTGGCAGCTGAAAGAGCACCCATTTTCATTCCATGTTATATAAAAATGGAAAGACCATTTTCACACAATGCCATTAAATGTAAGATGTGCTACATAGTGTTAATCAACCTCAGCATTACAGACCTAAACCTGTTTACAAAAAATGGACATACACGGCTTTTGAAACAGCCATTCATTTCAGACAATCTCTTTTAGTATGGGAAAACTTGAAGTGGTGCTTGCTTACTTCTTTTCTGGTGGAACATAATGCAGATTAATGTTGGTGTGTGAACTCATCTGATGGTGCCGTGACCTTTCATTTGCTGAAAAAGCTGCATTAATGGCAAAATGCTTCACATATGATTCCAAGATTGTTATTATATTTGTCTGACATGGCAGTTTCACCAGCTGGACCAAAATAAATAAATAGAAATAAAAATAAGGTGTAAAATTAACTTGCATATGCAGACGCACAGAGAGATATTCATGTTGTTTAATGCCATTATTTTCAAATACACAGTTTGATCTTATGCAAACAAGGCCAAATTCACTAAAATGAGCTGGCCTAGAGAAATTTCCATTCAATTTTGCATCTGAATGTAAAGAACCAATGCAAAATTTTAAAGAACATATATCACCACCCCTCTCCCAAACAAGGTGGACAAAAATCTATGACTTTAAAAATCAAAATGATTTAAATTAAAACATGACTTAAATGTTTTAAAAAAATGTAATTTAAATCATCTAAAAGTTTTTGTTTAACTCGTGATTTAAATCAATTTGATTTAAACCAAATCTACCCTGCTCCCAAAAGAAATCAATCAATACTAAACTAATTTTGCTTTGAACTCAAGGCTTGCATTTCAAAACTAACTATAAGAAAATGCTCAGAGAATCAATTATCTCACTTATCCAAGTACTGTACTGAAACATTTACTCTTGTTTCACAAAGACGCTGTGCTGAAAAAGCATGTCAACCTTATGTAATGCCATTTTAAAGATGTTAGTACTCATGTTAACTGTATTCAAAGTTTTAAACTAGCTAGCTCATTAAATTATTTAATGTTCCTCATAGATGTTTCTATACTATACTATGCAGGGGGGAAAGGCAGTGACATAGAATTCCCCCTTTCTTAATGTTATAATTTCTTTTATGCTATCCTAAAGTAACATGACCCAAAAGAGTACTCAGAGATTAGTACTATTATAAAAGTACCATGTCTTACTTTCTAGTAAAAGAAATTAGCTAGACACCTTCAATCTGGAACTTTCACTAGATGCGTATAAATGCTTTTAAAGACAGCTGTAATCCTGTACGTATCTATTTGGGAACAAGACCACTGGAAGTCAATGGGACTTGTTTCTGAGTAAACATGTACTGTATTGCAAAATGTTACTATTTTACATATACAAGAATTGGCATACAATGTTTCAACTACTGTTCATTCATGTGAGCCATTCATACCCGCTTTCTTCTGTTAATATAATAACAATCTTCCTCAAGCTTCTTTTTCAAGATTTCAGGAATTTCAATGTTTATTGCTCTTTCTTCCATGTCCCTTTTAGTATGGGTCTCTTGCTCTTCTTTCTAAAGAAGTGCACAAAACTGTTAACTTGCCATGCAGTTTAGTCATGATACATTAAACAGAACAGATTAAAAGCATTGTAAAATACAGTACAGTACGTGAATTGGGATTATATTGACACATGTGTACTAATATATGGTATGCACATAAATGTTTGCATAACATATGGGTTGAATCCAGTCCAGAGGTGAATTCTGTTGGTTATTATAATCAATAAGACTCAAATGCAATTAGCTTCTACAATATTTAAAAAGGCTACTGGAGTAAAAAATAATTTACAATGTCTTAAATGTCACTTCAAAACTCCATTTAGAAATCAAAAGTTAATTTCTGATTTGTTTTCTCTTCTTCCCCATTGTCCACAGAGTTTCACCATATACCATATTTTTCTGCCTATAAGATGCTCACATGTATAAGACAACCCCAACTTTTCCAACCTAAATTTACAGTTTCACAACTGCAGGTTCTCTCCTTGGCTTACTTCTGTATATAAGACCACCCTCAATTTTTAGTTTAACAATTTTAGAGAAAACTATAGTCCTACACATGGAAAAATACTGTAACCCCTTTGGGAAATACAGACCTATCCCCCCAGTGGGCATTTAGAACATTTTCCTTTGTAAGAAATGGGTCATTTAAACATACCATTTCGATCTTCTCATCAATGTCACTTTCTTCACTCTTTATTTCTTCATCTGTGCCTTCATCACTGTCATCAGAAGAAGAACTACTTATAGCTGTATAAGAAAAAATCAGTTACCTTTGACATTTAACATATATCTACACACCATTTCACAAACAAAATGGTACCCTCAAAACTGGATTTGTCTGCTTTTCCCCCTTTTAGGTAAGGGAAACATATTCACTGCAGACACGGCTAAACTGAACCAGATCGTTTAAACGCATAACACAATATACAGGTTTTTAATGTTAGTAAAAAATAATAATACTGGGGACTGAGATATTCTGCTTGTTCTGACACATAGGGTAGTTAGAATATAGAGCTCGGAGTACTGTAATCAGGAATATTACATTCAGTATTCTTCAGTCAAAATGGTTTTAACAACTGGAATGTCAGAGTAGGTAGAGCATTTATGGCAGAGTTCTTCTGTTAGCAGAAGCCTGTATTTTGAATGAGTTTTCTTTTGAGGTTATGGTTTTATTCTTCCAAATACATTCACTTCCAGAACTTGAATTCAGAACTGCATAACAGTTTAGAGAACAAAGTTCTTACCTAACATCTTTCATTATTATAATTCCCATTAAAAACAAATAGAAAAACCTTACAGGACTCCTTTGGTGGCTAAATATGCACATCATTATATGGTGAAATTCAACAGAATGCTGGATTGCTCCAATATGCTTCCTCCCACAATTGTTGGGTCTGAGACCATGAAATCAAGACTGATTAATTCTTCCCACTTTCTGACCATTTTCACTTGCACTTTCCATTCACCGGTTTGTTTTTCATGATTTAAAAAAGTAGCAAAGATGGCATTCTCGCTTAAATCTTTAACAAGCCAGAGAAAACCTCTGGGGTATGTTTCTTTGGCTTGCTGGGAAAGAAACAAACCACAGTATCAAATGCTTTCATTTTGGATATTACAGAAAAACAAACTACAGATCAAAGTGTATTATTTGCTTGTCATTAACACCAAACAAAATTAGAATGGGGGGCACAGTGTGCTAATTTACCTATCCAGGGCTTCTGAGCAACCCTAGTTCAGGGTTACCATCTCAACATGCCAGATATATAAAAAGACTTACAGTTTTCACTGCTCTTCTCATTCTCTTCAGTTGGAAGGACCTTCAATACAGAATCAACACCAGGCAATCTGCAGCGGCCCTTTTTCCCCTTTCTTCTCCTAAAGGGGATTCAAGATTTTAGTCAAATATAAGGTGTGGTATCTTTCTTCAACATGTTAAAATAAAAATGAAACAGAATATTTGAAGACACAGTAGGACATGCTTCCATTTTGGCTCTGCTTTGGCCTTGAAAGAACAGACCCAGCAGATTGTTGACCAAAGACAGTTACAGTTGGGAGTAGAACTTCTTTGCTAGAACATGTTCACTGTTCAAAGTGGTGATGGCGACCTGTCAAGTTCTAAATGCTTTGGGTCCAAGTTGTCAGAAAGACCATATTACCTAACACTGTATACACCTTGCTGGGTTTTCATTTATGACTTTTCTCTCATTCTCACCACCCTCTGAAGCACACTCAGTAAGCACACAAGAATGTATTTTTGCAGTCGCTGCTCCTGGGCTGTGAATTCTCTTTGCACACACACACACACACATCAAAATGTAACATATTGAGTGCACAGTGTGTTGAAATATTAAGGTGTGTTTAAAAAGTAGCTCTGAAAATGAAAATGCTTTTGGAATTTAGAACATTTACGTTGAGGTGTGGCAATATGGAGGTGGCACACATACTGTAATTTGCACTCTTTATAGTTCTAACATGGTGTGACAATATTCTGGTGCTCCAAGGTTTTGGTGCATCACATTATTTATGCTACACCTCTTTTTTCTTTCAGGTTTTGCAAAGATTTAGTCAAAACAATGACTTTATCATCAGTGTCCTTGGTGCTCCAGGCCCCTAGATCTCCAGACTTTTGGAGAAAAGATTGTTCATAGTGGGACACGAAAGGAAATCAATAAATATATAATATAGGAAGTCACGTTCATTCAACTCATCAACATAACACAAAACTTCACACCACACACAATGGATAGCAAAACAATAATATATTGGTTTCATTTCCAGAAGCCAGAAAAACAATCCACATGGATTTTTCTCCATGGCTTCGAACTGGTTTGGCTAAGTGAGTAGTTGGAATTTTTTTTTGTTTTCTCAATATGCTCATAGACTAAGAAATTAATTTTCTTTAATATATTTTTATTGCTAAGAACTTTGGTTTCAGAACATATCAACTACCTATGACCCTATTACAGATCTCAAAACCACTGTAATGGGGAAAGGGGATTACAAAGGAAATTTGATACAGACAGATGAAACGGGCTGTATGCCGAGATCCAAATAAATATCAAAGAGATTAAATGGGCACAAAAGATTCTCACTACACTATACATATTAATATTCCAGGTTTATCCACTGTCTTTAGTATAGCTATAATTAAAAATTAGTTTTTTCTTGACAGTCCTCTCCGTGATCAGAATTGATCGTTACTGGTGTCACAGCCACTTTAAAACCTGATAAGCAATGAAACAATATTAACCACCACCCTTTCTTTCTCCTGTCTCAAATAATTCCCTGTCACTACACTATGTATTTTAAACCCAATGATGATGCTTTCTGAAAAAAGGGCCACTTGACTCAACACAGGTACTGTTACCAAGCAAGCAAAACTTAGTTCTTTCTAACTAAAGTCAAGGAAGCAGCACCTTTTAAAAAGAGGGAGAAAATATCAGGCACAGAAATGGTAGTTCTCTCTTTTGAAATAGGAAGGAACACAAAGGTGAGTGTGACTTGTCAGAGAAAGCCCTCATTTCTAAAATTAAAAGAAAACAATCTCTCTGAGTGGGTTTCTTCAGCAGAAGGACAATATATGTTTCGTGTTATTTTAGGTTATAGGGACACAAGATTTAAAAGTTCTTCTGATGAGGGGATATTGTCTAAAACTAGACAGACATATCTTTCAACCAGAGAAGCCACAACTAAAAAGGAGTATTCTTGCTCAAAACATATTCATCGGTAAAAACTCTGAAAGCAATATCTGATCCTTACATGCGAGCCACAGCTTTTCTTGCCAATTTACGCTGTAATCTACGATTTTCATCAGTGTCACGAAGAACATGATCTTCGGCTGCCCATCTGTCCCAGCTATTAGAAACCAAAGAATCAAAAACAAAGCAAGCTGATAAAAGATCAAAGTCATGTCAGAACTAAGGAGGCTTGAAATGATTTATTTCAGATCAATCCACAAAGAAACAAAACACCCACATTAGAGAAGAGTGCTAACTCTGCTTTCTGGAAGAAAGTAGCATCTCTCAGCTGTGCAGCAAAGGCAAGCTTGAGACGTGTGGATTTTGAGAACAATGGCCTTTTAGACTTCTCATTCATTTAGACACATAACTATCACACATATTTTCATCTTCTGCTGCATCAAACACAATCCCTGGTCTATGCCATCAATCCTGATAACCTTTACTCTTCTTAGCTGAACTGACTATCAAAGTTAATCAGACACTGCAGACATTCCTGAATTAATCTCAAAAACCAGATTAATGGATATAAGCACTGCATAAAGCAGATAATCCATCTTCTTCCTGTTATACTAAAGAAAACCTATATACTGTACTCTAATACAGTATTGTTACTTCTAAATGAATGATTTAAACCACTGCTTTACTTTCATGAAATGTGTATTACAATTACAGGCATCTCTCACAATGAGAATATTTCACATTATATTTTCAAGAATTAAAAATAATGTGCAACAATATGCCCAACATATTACATGCATTCTCACCTTCTGTTCCAACCATTAAAATGGATCAGATATTCTGGAATCTTCCTTCCCTTCTCATCTTTTCCAATAACAATGTCAACAATCTGAAATTTGAAACAAGTCTATATAATTCCCATATTATTTTCTGCAAATTAGCAACGTTTCAAACAAGAACTCTAAGCACAGCATACAAGTACCAGTAGATTAATCTGCATTCATGATTTAGAACAGCATTCATATTTAGAAAAAACTTGGAATGCAAATAATAAACAACTTTTTAAAAAGTAGTAGAGTATTTCAAATAAAAGTAAAAGGTTTTACTGCACGCATATAGCAAAACTGAACTGGACTTTAAATTTCTCTTTAAGAGCCAAAGGGATATGTGATGGAACCAAAAGAAGTTTGGCTGCAGAAGCAAAGGTTTGGGTGTACGCTTTACTACTGAATTACATTTGGCACATTCAGCATTGAATTGCAATTCAGCCATATAACACCATATATTTTCTGAATATAGTTTCATATATGTTTAAGATCATACTCACATGCTTAACCTAATACCTAAGAAATCACTTCAAACTGGAAAGGCGTTTGGGAGATACTGTCATAATTTATTTTATTTTACTTTTAAATATTTTACCCCGCCTTTCTCCTTGGAAAGAACCCAAGGCAGCTTACAATTTTGAAGGACAATATACATCCAAGAAATATTCCAAACTAAGAAAAGATTTTGAAGAGGAATCTTACATAACAAAAAAGCAATATTAAAGCTAAGAACAATACACAACCAAACAAAAGGAAAAATGTCACTCTGAGAGATGTAAAAATAATAATGGAAAACAAAAAATTCAGTCCAACCATTAATATATAGTAGTCCATCTAAAAGCAACATAACAGGCAGGCAGTCCCTCAGGGAAAGCTTGCCTGAAGAGAAAGCTCTTTGCCAGTTTGCAGAAGGACAACAAAGATGAGATAAGTCAGGCTTGTGTGAGGAGTTCCAGCATCCAGTTTCTTTCTTGTGTTGTCATTAGACACACCTGAGAAGGTGGTGGACTAAGAGAAAGGCCTTAGTAGCTGACCTAGCTCATAGTGAGAAATACAGTCTTTGAGGTAATTTGGACCCAAGCCATTTAGGGATTTGTAGGTTAACATTAGAACTTTGAATTGTGTCTGGAAACTGATTGGCAGCCAGTGGAGCTGCCATAACAAGGCTGTTATGTGATCCCTTGTAATGGCAAATCTAAATGTACCTACCAAATCTTGCTGGCATACAGTATGTTTATGGTATTTGCTATACAGTAATTATAAAAGACACAAACACGATTAACTATAAAGGCATACAAATATAGCAGCATTTTTAAACCTGTGCAAATCGAACATGGTATCATTTATGCTGAATACTTATAATCAAGAGTATGAATGTTCACTTTTAGAATTTGTTCTGTGGAGTGCACGCAAGTCCCATATTATATGATTGCCACAATCCAAAATGGTGGCAAATTGGTAACCACCCAACACATTTCAACTGAACTCTGGTCCACATGAAAGTGTCATATTCAAACAATGCATATATACTCCAAGCAAGACATGCCAGGAAGCAGGAAACCAATCACATTCTTGTACATTTGCACTCAGTGTACAGTATTTTAGACTAGGCACATGTGCATCATTGAAACATGGCCCATGTGGTGTTGGGAGAGAAATGTAGTTACTTCCAAGTAAACGAGTAAATTAATGTGACATTCTGGAGGCCTCTCAATCATTTGGTTGCTATGGGTTGTAAGTAACTTGATGGGACTCAACAACAACAAATCACAGAGTTCACTTTTTTCCATAGAAGGATGTCAAGAAGCTGAGATTCTTCCCTTGTATTGAAAAAAAAAACCACTAGTTTGTCACTTTCTAAACAATTGAACGTGCAAGCAATGAAAACTGAGCTTGCAAACCAACCTGAAACAGCATCTGGCCTACTCTTGTGTCTACTGCCTTAATAGATGGAACTGATAACATTTGGGTAAATACTGGTGGCAGATGCCAAGTGACAAACCAGTTTGCATCTCCCTATTGTGCCCTGTCTTATGAAATGGAGAGGAAGATCCCTTACCAGTTGTTTTCCCCCTCCCCCAACCCTCACCCAAGGACATGGTAAGCTCCTCCTTCCTTCCCAATCAAAAAGAGAAATGACAGGACCTGCCAACCAAGGGTTTAGGGTTGCACCAGCGCTGTGGCTGCGTCTCACCTACCCTACAGACCACCTCTGCTACTATGCATCTCCACTACAGATCACACCGTGGCTGAAGGCAGGGCTCATGGGGCGCAGGGGGTGGGCACAAACGCTACCCTTTCAGACCCTTTTTGGTATTTGACCCTAAAGCTAAGCAGGGTCTGCCCTGGCTAGTACTTGGATGGGAGACCACCAGGGTATGCCAGGTGCTTGTAGGCACCTGGAATAGGAACTGGCAAAAGCACTCCAGTATTCCGGCCAAGGAAACTCCATGGACATGGGGTCACGAAGAGTCGGTCACGACTGTAACGACGCAACACACACACATATTTACTACTGCTGCTGCTATTACTACTACTGTATTACCACCACCACCACCACCACCACCACCACCCTTTCAAACCACATGAGGGGGTTCGATAAGGAAGAGGGGTATGGTGTGGGTCCCCCTCCCCCCAATTCCCCACTCCTTCGATCTCCTTTGTCTCTGGGGAGGCGACTCCGGCTTCCTAGTCGGGGTTTCAAAAGCAAATCGAAGCGCTTCTGGATTATATATGCTCTCGAAATGTCGTTTTCGGGCAGCTCGGTAAAACAAGAGGGCAACACACTCCTCCGGCTTCCGCTTCCTCCTCAAACCCCCCTCCCACTTCTCACCCCCACCCCCCGCAAACCCTGACGCCTTTCCTTTAACGGACGCCCCATAAAAAACACGGGGAAAGGTGGGTGGGCGTCCTAACAGGACCAGCCCCAGAGCTCCCACCTAAATAAAGCCTCGACAAAGAAGGGCGCCCGGAAGTGCCTCCAGGAGGAAGCCGCTTCCGTTAAGGAGGCGAGGGAGCGACAAACAAAAGGGGGGGAGAGACGGGCGCGCGCGCGTGCCGGCCGGTGGGCGCGCGCGCGCTCGCCCACAGACACAGCTCGAGGAAGAGGAGGCGGCGCGCGCGAGGTCGGTAGTGGCGCGCGCAGGCGCAGGCTGGGCAAAGGAAAACACCACCACCACCACGCGCGCGCGCGCGCACTCTCCCCCCGTCCCGTCCCCCCCCCACACACACACACTCCTCCCTGCTTACCTTGGCATCATAGAGCACCTTGGCCTTGGTCGGGTCCGGCTCGAAGCAAAGAACTCGCTCGCCTTGGTGGAATTTAAATTTCATTCCCCGCGAGGTCATTTGCTCATCATGGCGAAAGGGGGGAAGACGGAGCCACGCCCAAAGGCGGAGGCAAAGGAGGAGGAGGAGGGAAAGAAAGAACCAAGCAAGCAAGCGGGGGCGAGGAGGAAGGGACGCCCGTTCACACGTGCACCCCGCGCGCGACGCGCAAAGGGCGCCCACGGGTTTGGTTGGGGTGGTGAGATTGTGCCACGAAGTAGCCGGGAGGCACCGATATAGCAAGGCTTTGCTGACGGTATCCTTGCTTCGTTTCTGGGCTTCATCCGTGTGCAGGAAGGACTTAGGCATTTGTTTATTTATTTATCTAAAGCATGTTTATACCGCCTTTCTCTTTAAAAAGAACCCTTACATAATTTATTTAAAAAAGAACCTCAAAAGCTAAATATAAGCACGTGCTAATCGTGTCTGACTCTAGGGGGGGGTGCTCATCTCTGTATGAAGAGCCAGTGTTTGTGCAAGTCAAGGAAACACTTTTACCTTCCCACTTTTTACGGAGGTACCTCTTTATCTACACGGTACTTTGTATAAAGGAAGTAATTCGTTCCAAATGAAATTATGTTAATCAAATGTTCCTTTATACAGATTTCACATAGGAATGCATTGAAAATCCCTAATCGCGACCATTTTTATGTTGTACGGATTTGTCCCATAGACGAGTTCTGTTAAGCAAATTTCCCCTATATCCGGAATTTTTTATGTTGCACTCTACAGATTTTATGTTAAACAAACCGTTTGTTATACCAGGGTCCACTAACTGCATTTTATATGTTTTCGAACTGCAGGTTGGCAGGAGCTGGGTTTAACAGTGGGAGCTGGCTCCGAGCTGCTGACTTTGCAGCCGACTGTTTTGGCGCCATAGTCCACTGAGCCACCACACTCCCTACTAAATATGGCAGGTATACAAATATTAACAAAGAAGCAAGTAATGTGTAATTTTAAAAACAGCAAATAAATATTAAAACACATTTAAAAAGAGCAAAACAGTCCACGTTTGCTCCGGATTAAAAATGCTGACCCCCAACCCCCATTTAATAGGACACCCTAGTAAAAATGTACATGGCTGCAGTATTTATTTGAAAAAGGTCCAACAAAGCCACTTTCCTCCCAGTAGCTCCACTTCGCCTTGAATTGCCCAGGGCACTCGCTAATTGTGTTCACGTATGAGTAAAGCCAGCTTGTGTGTGGTCAACTTGCACCCTGTCCCCAGGGCACCTCCAGAAGTAGGGGATGGGAAACCCCTTCTGACTGAGCATTATTTACCTGAAGAACCCTGGAAAGGGAGGCCATGAGTCGGAACTGACTTGAGAGCACAGGATTCCTGTTATGAATAAAGTAAGCCACCTTGGGACCCTTCTAAGGTGAAAGACGGGGTAAAAATATTCTAAACAACCCATAAATAAATACTTGCTGAATGGTAAGTCAACATTGTGCTGAGTCAATGTGTTTTTTCATGCAAGTTAGAACTGCCAGCACTAAACTGGCCAATGGCATTGTCATGAAGGGTTTCTGCTCCCCATGATGCAGTAGATAGGAGAAAAGGTGGATTTGTGTGCACCCTCAAGATGTTGCTCAGCCTGGCTAACCTTTCACATGCATTGGGGTTACAGTTGTGTAGATTTCATTCAGTGCTCTGAAATGTACAAGCTAGTTGACAAGAGGGGGTGGATGATTGATATGTATATTGACACTTAAGATAATTGGGCCACCCCCACATCTTTATTGGTTGTGGAAGTTTAGGTTGGAGGGGCCTGTCTTCTAAATTTGATGTCCTAGAGAGCAGTGTTGACGACCTGTGGCACAGGTGACATCGCCCCTTTGCAGCCACCTCTATTCAGGTTAGATTGCTGTATTGGCCTTTTTCGAAAAATTGGTGGGTTTTGAATCGCAGTTTGGGCACTCAGTCTCTAAAAGGTTCACCATCACTGTCTTAGAGTGAAGCCACTGTTGCCATGCCCTACTTATGGCCATGAATTCTGTGGATTCCCCCTGCAATCTATATCTGTCCCCTTGATCTGTTTCTCCTAGAGCGAGAATTACCCTTCTTTACCACTGCCTAGCATGCAGCCATTCCCATCACACACACTCCCCCCCCTTTTTTTTAGAAAACCACCTTATACAGAGTGAGGTTCTTGAACCATCTAGGACCTGTCAACAATAACAAAACATGGTTCTCTAGGGAGGAGGCTTCCCATTCCTACCTAGGCACACCAAGGATTGCTCTGCTGCTGACCCCATGGCCTGTTAATATTTGATCATTCCTTTTGCTTGCCGTTTCAAATACATTTACTTTTTTTTTATTTCAATGTGGAAACTAATGCTCCTTCTTAACCCAGTTGTGTCACTCCATAAATCTGCTAGAAGCTTTTTGAAGAATTCATGGTTTAGAGAATGAGCACAGTGTTGTTCGTGTTTTTTCCTGGGAACAGGAGGAGGCCTTCGGGTGGGAAACTGTTTTGAACTTGGGATAAAGAATCAACACTCAGATTAGGGATGGGAAAAATCCCAGCCAAAAAAAATAGTGTTGTGTATTTTGGGGGAACTCCATGGACCTGATTTTTTGTTCTTGTTGCAGTTTGGCTTGATATGACATACACAGGAAACAGAGAAACGGGAGAAACTTTCACGTGAATATACTGAAATGTAAATGGTGGTCTCATTCCAGGTCACATAAAATAATACATTGCTAAAAGATAAGGCTGACCCAAGCACATTTGTCCAACTATGTCAAGTTTGGGTCTTGTATCATTGCATATTTATCGCTGCTAAAAATAATTACAGTTCCTCAAGTGCAGCAGCAGATCAGATATGTATGACTCTGCATAGTGAAATATTGCTGGCTTTGCAAAAGTTCAGCAAATGTTTGAAAACAGGTCAACTTTTGTGGGCAGAGCTAAATAGGGGATAGGAATTGAAAATTAAAGGAAGTTCTTCAGGTTTTACTGTCACGTATTGGCTACACAAAGATAGGATGCTAGACATATAAAAATGTAATACCTGTATAATGCTTATTTGCATATACCTAGCACCCATTATAGCAGGGTAGCTGTTAGGATAAGAAAATGTGGCATTACACTTTGAGAAGTTTCAGAGAGTGTAGCCGTGTAAGTTTTTTCAAGAATTTCAGGCAAAAATCAAAGAAAAACAAAACAAAACAAAAGGCACAAACATGTGGCACCTTAAAGACTATATATATAAATACGGTATATATGTCTGAAGATGTGCACATGTGTCACCACACATTTGAATGTGGCTGATCCTCAATGAGAATCACTATAAAATGGACGACAGACAAACCGGACTCCTGGGAATGTAGTTTTATTTCCAGAGGATCCTTTCTGAATACCTTGTGCACAAGGGGTGCCTGAACGCAGGGACAACTTCCTGTATGGAATGTCCAGTCTTTAATACTCTTCAGCATACAGAAACCGAAAAGAACAAACTCAGGATTGGTTATAATTTGCCACAGTGGAAAGCATGTGACTTCATTACCTATATGATCATTTTCCCTAACGCAACCAAACTTAAAGATCAGTGATACTTTCCCATCTGCATTAGCAAGATTAAAAGTTCATTAATTTTGTAATGTATTGTTCTCTCTGTGTTAACAGTGAGTTTCAAAAGCTGGATACAAAGGTGCAAACAAGATATTTTAATATCTGAGATGTCTTAGCATGCGGTTTGACATTTGCTGTACACTTTTTGTGGTTTGGACGCATCCTGTTGCCATTCAGTTTAGAAACCCATGTTTGCAGAGATGGGGTGCTTTGCAGAAATACAGAGATGACGCTTACAGGACATAGTTTAAATAAATGATGGTTTTAGGACAGGGGTGCCCAAACTTTTTGTAAGGAGGGCCAGATTTGATGGCTGAGAATGTGTCAGGGGCCAGTTGCTCCCTGACCCTGCCACCCTACTGCAAGCCCCACCCACTGACCCATAAGCCCCACCCACTGACCCCTTGCAACCCCACCCACAGGAAGGAAGGCGGGGACCAAGGGAGAGAGGGAGGAAGGTGGAAACCAAGAGAGGAAGGAAGGAGGGTGGGGAACAAGGGAGGGAGGAAAGAAGGAAGGAAGGAAGGTGGGGACCAAAGGAAGGACAGGGAGCCGTGGCCACCGCAGGGGAATGTATGGGTGAAGGAAGGAGAGGCGGGCCAGCCAGTCACGGGCCACTCAGAATGGCCTGACGGGCCGGATTTGGGCCCCAGGCCGGACTTTGGGCAGGCCTGTTTTAGGATATCTATGAGGCAGAGGGCAGAATGAAGAATTGAAGATAAACTCAAAACTTTAACCTTACTCTCACACATGTGCACGAAACGTTACATTAAAATATGAAAGTTAGTATTTAAGGTGCCACATGTTTTGTGTCTTTTGTTTTGTTTTGTTTTTCTTTGATTTTTGCCTGAAATACACTTTGAGATAAATGCTTTGCAGGACGGCTGTGGCTCTCTCAAATTAGGGCTTCTTTAGATGGGCATTTGTCCTGCTCTTTAGCATATTGCAGCAGCATATTATCTCACAAACTTTTGTTTCTAACAAGTACATAGCATAATGTTGCCTAGATGTTCTAAGTACAGCCAATCTCGCCTGATTTCAGAAGCTAAACAGGGTCGGCCCTGGTTAGTACCTGGATAGGCGACTGACAGGGAATACCAGGTGCTGTAGACGCCTGCAGTAGGAACTGGCAAACCACTCCAGTATTCCTGCCAAGAAAACTCCATGGACATGGGATCATGGAGAGTCAGTCACAAATGTAACGATGCAACACACACACATGCACGCACACCCACACACCCACACAGCATAATAGCTGAAGTGGAACAAATTGCCCCGAACCCAAACCTTTTCCAGCTCCTCTCAGGGGCTTCTACTTTTTTGATACAGGTTTCTGCACTCTCCTCTATTCTCAGTGTGTGCAAATGCTGGGAACAAAATGAAATCAAGTCCTACAGCTGTCAAAGCTGTCAAAGTTCTGCTATTTATGAAGTGACTTCAGGCCTGGTTAGTACTTGGATGGGAGACCACCAGGGAATACCTGGTGTTGTAGGCGCCTGGAGTAGGAACTGGCAAACCACTCCAGTATTCCTGCCAAGAAAAACTCTATGGACATGGGGTCATGAAGAGTCAGTCATGACTGTAAGGAGACAACAATGACAATAAGTGAGCCACTTCAGGATATTGGCAAATTGAGCACTTCCCTATTCCTCTGAGGAGGGGCAGGGAAGTGAAACTAACCTGTTCCATCTGGTTTACTGTTGCTGATGCCCTGCTTTACTTTGATACAATTACTGGTATTTTTTCTCTCTCTCCTTTTTCCTTGTAAAGTGCAACTCGAAACTGCAGCTGCAGGTAGTTTATTGGCATTACGTACAAGGTAAACAATTATTTTCTAAAGAACACGTAATCTAAGTGGATCAGTGATGGTCTAGCTCAGGCAGAAGTAATTTCGTTTTTGGTTTAGTGAGGTCTGGAGTAATGCAATGGACTTTTCTCAACCCTCAGAGCCATTCACCCTCTTCCTTCTTTGTGTAGCCCCTCACTCGGAGCATGCACACCCACACAGATGCATACAGCTGTCAGGCAATGTGTGCTTGGGGGGTGGGGAAATCCACCTGATTCCTTTTGCCTTGGTGGTTTTCTTTCTCCTCCTCTCCCTCCTTCTCATCTTCCTTCTTTTTCTTTGCACTCTTCTTCCTTTCCTGATGCAGAAGGAAAGGGAAGGCTTCCTTGCTTCAGGTACCCTTTCACCAGCCTCTTTTTGGATTCCTTGTGCAGCAGAGGAGGAGCGCCTTCATAGTTTTGTGAGGCTGAGCCTCTTTTTTTAAAAAAATGTGTCTCTCAACCACTCCTCCACTACCGCAACTTCATTTGACAGCGTTCAGTTGAACCAGCAAGTGCCCAGCTGACAATTGACAGTAGAAGAATCCAGAGGGCTGCTTGATTGGTTGATATGCCATTTGCACACAAAGATGGCACCTAATGGCATATTGTTTCTCCAGACCTCAAGTGACCCTATTTAGACTGCATCGGCCTGCACCAAAAGGACCAATGTATATGTGCCCTTCTATAATATAACAACTGACTTCAGAATGATTCTAATAATACAACCATACTATATATAATTTTAATTTTCCACAATATAGCAAAATCTTTCATTATTTTAAGAGAAGCATGGGTTACAGGAACCAGAGGTAACCCATGGTTGGAAAGGGAGGGGGGCTCTAATTGACGGGCTGAGGAGTGCTCCCTTGAATCATAAACTAGAACTATAAGTAACAAGAACCACACAGTACATTCTCTCCCAGATTTGTATTATGGGATACAAAAGGCAACTGTGATTGGTTTAAATCAGCTGCACCTGGTTGTATGCACAGTATCTGCATGCCATATAAAATCAAATTCCTAGAAAAAGATTTGCGACTTGAACGAGCGAAGGGATGGGACATTTATTCTTTGTGCAGTTCCTTGGATGGCAATAGTGTTTAAATATTTCTGTATTTAAATCTCACCATTCCTCAAAGTCTTACAAAATCATAAAAACAATAGAATAAAAATAAATAGGACTGAGTCAGCAATGAGGATAAAGACTAATAAAATGTTTCCAAAACATTGAGAGAACGTTTTGCTGTTGCTGAGATGTGATCCTTGCAGAGCAATCTTCAGCATATTCAGATGTTATTTCTAGGAAAATGGGTATAAGACTGAGCCTGAGTCACAATATTGATCAAGCCTCTAAGGTATTTGTGTACCTTTCTATTATTACCTTTGAAACTATTCATGTCATTCCATGTTTTACTGAGGTTCTCTAGTTAAACGTTGAAATCTCTGTATTTGATGTATATCCTACCCTCACTTGTCAGCCCAGTATTTTTTTCGGTTTGCCCGCTCCTCCTCCCACTGCTATCATTGTACGCTGTGTTTTGGCAAGTTACCCCCGAACACACCTTTTATATGTCTGCTACCTTTGTTAGCTCCTGTTGCCCTTGTCAATTATTGGATCTAGATGGCAGGTTGGCAGCTTCCTATGACAACCTGCCACCCTGCCATGCTGTAAATGAACCTGAATGGCTCATCTTACAGGAAAAAAGCCCAGTATAAAATGTCATTCTTTGTGGATATGACAGTCATCACTATGGCAATATAATAGATGATATGTACAACAGCTCTTACCTGTTATAGAACTTGCACTTGTAGTTTCAAGTACAAATTGTAATTTTCTCGATTTCCACTAGGTGGCCCAGTTACCTTGCTTTGAAAATAACACCGGAAAATGTTTCATAAAGTTGTAGGTCAGACTAACCAAATGAATATTGGAGCAATGAATCTGTTGAAAATGAGTAACAGCTGTCTCTGCCTATGTTGTAAAAGGGGGGGGGGCGAGTTCTCAGAAGCAGGAGTTTTGTTTTGTTGTGAATATTTCCTTTCCCTTAAGAAAGTAAGATGACTGTTCTAGTAAGCTGCAAATACTTAAAATAATTTAGGTTTTATTTATTTAGGAAAATGAAGAATAAATGTGAAGTGCCATATATATTTTCTCAAGAGCATAAAACCCATTCCAGGGCCAGTTCTGTATAATGCATAATATAGAAACATGTAAGAAGAGGTCTGTTAAACCAGATGTGAAAAAATGTGCATCAAAACCAGGACATTTCTAATACATCTTCCGTTCATGTCTGATTCTTCTGTTTTCCCTCACTTGTGATCTGTTCCCAAAAGCGTAAAGAAAAAATGAAAGGAGCTGGACGTGGAGGAGGCACTGGAAACTGTACTCATAAGAAAATATACAGCCTCTTCTACCACTGTTTTTTTTAAAAAATCTTAATGTGAAAAAGAGGAGAGGACAGTATGTCACTGAAGTACACTGCATGGGTGAAAATGTTCAGCACTTTAGAAGTCTTGGGTTATGAACCCTGTCATCTCTTGCCCTTGTCTGTGTTGGATGAAGTTTCTGGAAGCTGATCCAGTATATCTGGAGAACCAAATATTCCTCAACCCGGCTATATAGTATAGCTCCTTCAAACCCCAGTTTCTCTTGCCTGATATGGAGAGTAGTGAAGTCAAATCAAAATGAGGATCCTGGAGAGACAGACATTCAGGGCAGAGATGGATCTAGAACCTAGAACCAACTTTTCTAAGAAGGTACATTATGTACTTGCTTAAGAGCAAAACATCCAGCAAATAATCAAGTTATGAAGGAGAACTATATAGCCATGTAGTACATAAATTCATCTCTGTATGGAAAGGGGCTGGAAACCAAGCCCTGTGAGAAAAGACGTAAAGAACTGGCCATGTTTAGCCTTGAGAAAAGAAGATGTTTAGCCTTTGGGGGGGTGGGGTGGGGTGGAGAGGGAGATGGGATAGCACTTTTCAAATATTTGGAGGGCTGTCTTATAGAGGACTGGCAGGATCCTTTCTCACTCATCCCCAAGTGCAGGATACACAACAATGGGCTCAAGTTACAGGAATATTAGGAAAAACTTCCTAACTGTTAGAGTAGTACAGCAATGGAACCAATCACCTCTAGAGGTGGTGAGTGTTCCAGCACTGGAGACATTCAAGAGATATGTAGACAACCACCTGGCAGATACTCCTTGATATGGATTCCTGCATGGAGCAGGGGGTTGGGCTCAGTGGCCTTCTCAGCTCCTCCCATCTTCATTATTCTTTGATTCTACAAAGCATATAAGGTATGCATTACAAGATACAGACAGCACCCTATAATAAATTGCAGGAAGTGAAGAGCTGTGGTATCAGAACTCTTTGTGCTGAAAGTTAAAACTGGACGGCATGTTAGATACAATGTGGAGCAGAACAAGGCAATGAACCAAAAGTTCTTATTGATATATGTACTGTTCTCTATGTACAAAACTTAACAAGTGACTGGAGTAATTTTGTTTCCAAGTAGAGATGGGCACGAAACGCTAAAATGGCATTTCATTTCGTTTCTGTTTCATTTTTCTTTATTTGTTTTGTTTGAAATGAATTTTTTAAAAAATCATTTTTTTCTTTTTATATGTTTTTATGTGTGTTTTTTTTGTGTTACTTTTATGTGTTTAACTGTTTATGTGTTTTATATTTTACTTTTAGCTTGTGTTTTGGGCGTGTTGGGGGAAAGTGAGGGCTTTTAAAACTTTTTTTTTTTTTTTTTTTGCTGCTGAAGCCCCGTGCACCAGCTGATTGGCGCTTGCTTCGGCAGCAAAAAAAAAAAAAAAAAGTTTAAAAAGACTGCGTTTCCCCTTACCCGATCGGGCGCGTTGTGGGGAATGGTGCAGAGGTTTTAAAGCAGTTTCCCATAGGAATGCATTGGATCTTGCCAGCATATTTCAGTTTCAATTCCACACTGCAGTGAGTTTCCTACTTCTGTTCTTCCTTTTTGTAAGGCCTGAATTCTATTACTCTGTTTGGCATGAGTTTCACCCTCTCTCATGTCCTGTGGGAACTCCTGTATGTCTTCCTCTCCATGCTGTCTGCCAGAGTCCTCTTCAAGAATCTGAAAGCGGATTTCAGTTCCACCGTTCCATTTGCTCCTAATTGGGGCTTGATTCCATAGTCCTATCTTCACTGTTTATTCTTTCCTCAGCCTTCTCCTTCTCTCATTTGTCTTGCTGTTCTTCCACCTCCAGGGTCTCCCTTAGCAGCTGCTCCTTCAGAGGTCTGTGTACTCTTCATCTTCTCTAATAGCCGTAAGTCTGTCCAGTTGCTGCTCCAGTTCTTTCTCTTTCCCCCAACAGTGCTGCCAGTTTGCAGTTGCTGCAGGTGTTATTCTGAGGCACAAAGACAAACATTGCACACTTTGCAGATCACTACACAAGTGTGTCTTTCCTCCATAATCCTGGTTTCTTTCTTTCTTCCATTTGTCTCTGTGTATATTGTACTTTGCTTTGTCTTCTCTGCCTTGAAGAGTTCTGTGAAAGTCCAATAATATATATACATCTGCCTTTGCTTCCTTGGTCTCCCTTTTCTTTTTTCTCTTCCTCCAGTAGCCCTTTTTCTTAGTCTTGTTGCTCACCCTTGAGAGCCACCTCCATTTTATTCCTCTACTGTGCTCTGTTAGGAGTCAGCAAACAGAAAAGGAAACATAACATGCATATCAGCATGCTCAGGATTTTGCCCAATATAATTAAGTTGCTTTTGCCTGTCTAGCATTATAGTAAAGAAGAAGCAAAGAAAAAATCAGTGTAAGGACATTTATTTAAACATGTTAATCTTTCTCTCCCTTGAAGAGGCAAAATAGCAAACTGCAAAGCTTTTAAAATGAGCAACCATCAATAATGCACTCCAGCAAAAAGATAATACTGTAATAAACAAAGTCATAGTGGCTGATTACCCAGTGCGTAACTGTCACAACTTTATGTTTAATGGATTTGCTTATCTGATTACAGTGTTTTCTACTGAAATATGGGCAGTCAGTGTATCAGACAGAGCACACAAACACACTGATTTCTATTTCTGCCTTGACCAATGGGTTGGACTCAATGGCCCTTCCAACTTCATGAGCCTATGATTCTGTGACTGAAGAGATCTGAAATCTTTTACTTTGGCATATGCCTTGCCTTGCCTTATCATCTGCATGTATACAGGCTGAGGTCAGTTTGACTATTGGAATCAGCAAACTCACCATTTCAGTTCTCTCCTGTTTGTTTGCTTTCCATCTTCCTGTCTTATTCTGGAGGATATGGATATTGAGCTCTGCAGCTTAAGATGTGTGTGAACTGTGATTGTTAATTGGATTGTGTATTTTTTTTTAAAAAAATCTGTTTTAACTTGTTTTCATAACATACAAAATTACATCCTGTTTTTCCCCCCAAGATTAAAACAAGCGTTTCGCCTAGTTCCATACCATGGAACTTTGTGATGGTGAATGTTAGACAACTTTCTTTTTTTCAGTGGAATTCCTGATTGAAAACCAGGATGAAATGGGTTTTTAGTTAGGCTTATAAAGTTAACTGATACCAGGCCTCAAGATAGCAACATGTTTTCCATATATGGAAGGCAATGTAATTGTTCTTTGCAAATGAGAACAATTTCCTGACTATAAACATGGCATATAGTGTGAGAGTACTCACACCCATCCCCTCCTTTTTTAAAAATGAACATTCATATTTTAAGTAACTTCCAGGACATCGATAGCAGCCATAGCACAGAGTATACATTGCACAAACAGTGACTCCTGTGCCATCAGATGTTGTCATCAGTAACCAATGGTGGATGAAGCAAATGAAACACCCCCTTGACGACTGCCAGATTTTCAGACCGTCTCTACGTTTTGAACACCAGCTTAGCAATGCAGATACTCAAAGATGACTGAATTGTTTACTTGCAGATTGTAAATAGCTTTGCTTGCAGTTTGCACATCGTGACCTTAATCTAACTGTTAGTCTTAAATTCAGCAGAGCCAGTGAAGCAATTTATGAACAGTAAGTGAACCCATACATAAATCCCATTGGTTCAGTATGTCTGTGAAGATTCTCAGCCATCTAGTTGAATTTATCTGGAAGTTGAGTCATGGCTACTGGACTTCTTTTTTCTTCAGAGATAGAAATGTTTCGCTGCTCATCCAAACAGCTTCATCAGTCTGAATACAGCTAGTGTGAGTCCTCCATCTTATAGTCAGCTTTGACCTCTTGTCACCCTAGTCTGAAATAGGTTCATAAGATGAACAATGACCTAAATAGGCTCATTAGGTAGACAGTAGTATCCATAGCCTTAAGGTGAACAATGGCCTAAGGTGCTGAAACCTATCAAGAATGGGTCATTAGCTATGCCCTTGGTGGTGAAGGCTTTTTGATTTGTCTGGGTACTGTTGAAAGCATACCTTGATAAGTAGCAGATAGACTACGCCCGAGACCACCACCTCTGTTGAGGGAGGGGGTTTCAATGCTCACATGAATGGCTTCCCTTACTCCTCTCTCAAACCACCTATCTTCTTTGTCTAACATGTGTACATCCTCATCTTTGAATGAGTGCCCTTTGTCCTTCAAATGGAGGTGTACTGCTGATTCCGGTCCTGAGCAGTTACCCCTCCTATGTTGGGCCATCCTTCTGTTTAATGGCTGTTTAGTTTCTCCAATGTAGAGGTCTGCACGTTGGACCCCTATACTATATTGCTCCTTTTTTGTTTTGGTATCAGGTCCTTTGGGTGGACAAATCTCTGCCTTAGTGTGTTTGTGGGTTTGAAATAAACAGGGATGTGGTGTTTGCCAAAAATCCTTTTAAGCTTCTCAGACACTCCAGCCATGTAAGGAATGACCAGGTTCTTCTGTTGGGTCTGGGTCTCAGACTGATCCCTTGTTCTTCTGGGTCGGCCCACTGCTTTGTTGAAGGCCCACTTTGGATATCCACAGGCCTTAAGTCAGGCATGTCCAAACTTCGGCCCTCCTGATGTTTTAGACCACAACTCCCAGAATTCCAAGCCTGTATTTCCATTGGCAAAGGACTGTGGGAGTTGTAGTCTAAAACATCTGGAGGGCCAAAGTTTGAACGTGCCTGCCTTAAGTGCAGAATTGTGATGTTCTCATCCCTGCTGAGAGATGTCAGAGCACTTCTCTCTTGGATGGTGAGGTTGGATGGTGGTGGTTGAGCGCTGGAGAGTGTGGCAGAGACTTTTATCCCGAGTAGGCCTTTTAGCCTTTGGATAGGACCTCTCTCTCTCTGTCTGGGTGAGTTCCCTGTTTGAGAGGTTCTTTACCCATTTGTCCTTTACATCTCCTGTCATGGTCCCCTCATCCTTCTTCCTCCTGCCAAGATCCACAAGCAAGGAATTCCCCTCAGTATGAATCTATGGAAGAAAATCCATTTTGTTCCCATCTGGTACTGCAGTTGCTGCCACTGCTACAGAAATTATTAGTATTGAGTGCGTAGGATTCAGCGTGTTGAGTTAAATGTGAACAAAAATCCCTGTCCATGAGTTTGGTTATACCTATATTCCTACAAGGTTCAGGTTCTTCTGAGATCTCAATATCAAGATGGTAGGATTCTGGCTCAGGGTCCTCTACGGCATCATCCCATTCTTCAAATATGGCAAATATCCAATGTATTAGAGCCATTAAAAACAGTAGGCAAAAATGCTTAAATATATAAGCATTTATATACTTTAGGTTGCAGGCAACTAAGTCAGGTTTCAGTCTAAAATACAACAGCATAACAGGTACAATAAGATACCAAAAATAATATTTTAACTTTATCCCCAAAAAGGTAAAAGGCACAGTTAAAAACCAGATAAGTGGATCTCTGAAACACATCATTTAAAAGTAAAAAGCATAATAATAGGTAACACCTTGGTTTTACAAGCATTATTTGTTCTGCAAAGATGCTTATAGACCAAAGCCTCATATATCAAAACAAATTTCCCCCTAAGAAATAATGGAAACTCATATGATTTGTTCTGTGGACCAATAGACCACATACTGTACACACAAAATGCCCCCCAAACCCCTCACAAAGGAAGTTGGCTAGAGTTCCATGTCAGCAGCATGGTTTAGGTACCTGGCTGTGGAAATCTGCGGAATCTGCTTGGGACTAACAGCTGGATTTTACTCTGTGTTTTTAATGCAACAATAATAAAGTGCAATTTGTAGTCCTGTGCACACTTGACAAGCTGCCCCTTGACTAGAAATTGTTTGAAAAATAAGAAAGAATGTTGAAAACAAATTTAAGAAAAATATAAAGAAAAATAAAACAAACCCGAACCTGGACTCCCCTTTGAAAACCTTCATGGTTAATGCAAGGGAGACCTCTGCTCCTCTCTACTTCCTCTGCTATTGAGACTTGCCTAAGATGGAACATTCTAGAAAATCCCCCACAATCCAGCAGGGGTGGGGAAAAGAGAGAAGAACCATTGGCTCACTTCCAAACATGTAACCTGCTTTAGTGCTTGTATTGCAGGACATTGCTCGTTGATCAAGGCAAAATTGATCAAATGTTTGCTTGTCTTGCAAATCACTCTTAAACCAAGGTACTTGTAAACCAAGGTATTACTGTAACTTTGAGTAATCACGATCCTTTAAGCACATTATAAGAACTGCAACAGAATTTCAGGAATCCTCTGAGACCTCGGCTATTTTAGCCTCTACCCAGGTGTCAACCTTGCAATAAATCAACCGCAGCATATCTATGCAAAAACCTGGAGACTATCAAAGCCCTGTGAGTCCGAATCTATTTGACTTTTTAGCCTGTGTTAGCCCAGACTTACCAAAATACTTCTAAGATACTGTATATTTAAAATATACTAGAGATTGCACAAATACTGCTCCTTTCTAGAAAACAACAAAAATTATCCCTACTCTAACTTTATGAGGACAAGAGGCATAGGCCTCCCTCTAATTTCTAAACTACATTTCTAAGCTTGTCTTGTCTTCTTGAGCAGCCATAAAAAAGTACAGTATCTTCTTTTCCCTTCAGACTGTTCACAAGCATGGGAAAAGACAGTCACATGTTGCTTTTAGATCAATTGGGTTTCACATGCAGCAGCTCCAGCAGTGGCCATGGAGGCGGCTTGCTGGGCCCATTCGATGTCTCTGACAAGTGGGCCCAGCAAGCCGGCCTGGGCCCACCCCTGCGGCTACCACGCATGTTGCCAGAAAACCCAAACGGGCACAGTAGGCCGGCCTGGGCCCGCCACCACCACTGGAGCTGCCGCTGGAGAGGGAATTCCCCTCCAACACAGAGACCTGGTGGGCGACCCCTGAAGGCACGGGGGTGACTGGTCGCCCGTGGGCAATGTCATGGGCAGGCCTGCTCTACAGCATCACCCCATTCTTCCATTCTTCTTCTCTTCCCCCTTGTCACATAGGGTTTGAACAGAATTATCATCCTTATCCCTGTGCTCACTTTTGCGCCCCCCCCAACTCATGGGCTTCTAGGCCCAGTTCCCAAGGGTCTCCTGCTTGCTCTCTCATTTCCCAGGCTTTTTCCAGTTCCCACACTCTGGCCATTTATTGTGCTTTCTTGGTCTTACCCACCCCTTCCGAAGTTTCTGAATGTACTCCTGTCTCCTTGTCTTCAAGGACTTTACAGGTCTCTGGTTCCCCCTTAAGTCAGCATTGTTACCACCAGGGAGTGGGAAATTTGGTGGGCCCTGGGGAGAGAGGAGATGCCCCAATGGCAGGGGCCTGTGTGCCATAGTCTCAACTATTACACATGGGGAATGACACAGCTGTTTCATACTGAGCCAGAAAAGCTCAGAAACACAAAATGTGGTTCCAAGTTAGACCACCAAAAGAGATACTAAAGATAAGCTGATGAACAACAGATCCAAATTAGGTTCTATTTTTAGACTTATCTCAACAACATAGAAGGGGGCTGGGAAAGCAAAAGAGGAAAAGGAAATTAGTTTAATTTTAGATGTACAGTACAATAAGACTGCACTCCTATGAAAATTTACATGAGTGATAAACACCACTGAACTAGGATTTGTTTCCAAGTAAGCTCTCACTGGAGTAAACTTTTGGACAGCAAGCTTAAAATCCTAAGTGTTATTTCAAACAATTGTGCTGGACTTTAATGAGAAGACTTTCTCCATCATTTCATATTGACAGTTTATTTTTCATTAGTTGCACGGTTAAAAATAACATTCAGAAAGCTAAAAAATACTGAATTTTTGAGAGTTTGCACACAGCAGATGAAGTGTGGGTACAAAAAGCCTATGAATATTCATGAACATTCTTCATTTATATATGTGTATGCCAGTAGATAAAAGAATACTCATTTAGCCATACTAAATGGTAAGGATGTTTATATAAAAGCTTGTTGAAGAACAAAATAACAGTACTTGAACATTTGACTTGGTATAGATTTGGTTCATGCTTGGCAGACTTCTTAAGTTGTAACAGTTTCATAACACCTTCTTTAATAATTGTTACTACAGTAACAGCAGACAACTAGCAGCAGACAGTCCTAGCTTAACACATATAACTTAGATACTTATATACAGATATACAGTGAACCCTTGTATAACAAACGGTTTGTATAACATTGTTAGGAAAGCCACCCTGGAGGGTCTGTGAGCAGGAGAGTGACACCTGCACTACAAGAGAAAGAGAGGGAGAAGGAGGAGGGAGGGGCTAAGGCCCCGGTTAAGACAGAGAGGGAGCCAGAAAAGGTGGGAAACCTGAACCAATCAGCGGTGGTGGAGGTGGGGTTTGGACAGTGTAAAAAAGGAACACCACGTGTCTTGCCCCCAGACTGGGACTGGGTTTGGAGGGAAAACCCATGGTTGGGCGACTGGGAGCAGATGACGAAGCCAGGGCCCAAGGCTGAAAGCTATAGAGGCCGTGTCCATCGCCAAGGTTGTTCCTATTGGGGTGACAGGATACCCCTGAGTACAACAGGAAGAGAAAGGAACTAAGGTGGGAACTGGCCTGGGAACAATGGGTAGCCAGGCCGAAGGAGGAGGAGGAAAGAACCGTGAAGATGTGTACCGGGGGGGTCTGATTTTGAGAGACGACTATCCCTTCAAGTCCCGGCACCAGAGGCGTCCTGGGCCCAAACTCACTTCAGAGATTGGGGTGCAAGTGAGGGAGCCGGACCTCTACGAGAAGGAGGGGAAGGAAAGTGGTGGAACCAAATCTCTCCAAGAGTAGGAGGGGGTCTGGACTTTTCTGTGTTTACTCCATCTTATAAATCTAAGAACATTCCCTTTACTGTTGATGTTAAAGACGTTGGAACTGTTATCAAGGAAAGGACCTCCCTCATTGTGGAAGAGCAAAATAAAGTACCTGTTTATCTTTTAAAAATGTGTCTTTATTGGATCCTGAAGGGCGGAATGCCTGGGAAAAGCAAGTACCCTCACACACATAAAATCTGTACAACATTAAAAACTCTAGAGATAGGGGAAATTTGCTTAACAGAATCGCCTATGGGGCGAATCTGTACAACATAAAAATGGAATCACTCTGTTTTCAATGCATTCCTATGTGAAATTTGTATAAAGGAAAATTTGCTTAACATAATTTCATTTGGAACGAATTAATTTCTTTATACAAGGTACCACTGTACATGCTGGGTTACATTATATTTACATATTCTAAACATACTTTTCAGATTTAAGCATATTGCTTTGCTTCAAGAAAATATGGCATTGGGTAAGATGTGACACCAAAATAATTTAAAGGTCTTTTTCAATTTATGTTTTAAATATGCTTTTACATTTGAATTGTGTTTGTTTTAACTTAATTTCTTGGCTGCCTCGCATTCTGTTTGGCAGAAAGGTGGGAGAGAAATCTACTGCATTCATGCATCACTTTGCATTTCTAAATAAACAAAACATGTTCAATTTTTTCTGTTAAAAAAGGCATATTTGCAGCAGAATCTAGTAGTGGTGTTCTGCTTGGTTGAATTGTATGATCCAACAGAAATGGGAGGGGGGCCTTCCTTCCCCCCATTAGAGCCTTCTCTGTGCACCCCCAAAAGAGGATCCGGAGGACAGGAGAAACCCCCTGGAGCTGTGGGGCATGAAGGGAGAGAGAGAGAGAGAGAGAGGAATCAAGTTCTGTGAGCAGCCCTGTTCAGGCATGAAGAGCTCTATGAAAATGTGAAGAGCTCTAATTGTATACTTGTAAGTCCTATCCCCCCACTTCCTTGATGGAGTCAGAAATAGGGAAGGTCCTGGTATGTTCCTTGTCCAGGGACAGTTCTAAGAGTGTCCAGCTGAATGCATTTAAAACCATTCCTGTTGTCATCCACAAAATATTTTCTCCATGTCTTTATCAGAATCTTTCTCCCCCAAATGTCAAAATTGTCTTATTAAAGGATCCAGGTATAATTTTTGTAACCTTACATGCAATTGTGTTTTTAAAGGAATATTATTTATGCATGGTTTAATTTAGTAATGGTAATATATGAAGACAATTATGGATAAAAAGCAGCCCATTATTTCTGGATATCCTTTGCCCCCAGGTCTGAATTAAATATGAAATATGAAATTAATTAAATATGATATGTGATTGGATTCATTACTGTATAATGTTTAGTCCCATTAGCTGCCATGTCATTTGAAAGGATGGGAAGTGGAAATATTTCTGCTAAATGAATCTGTACTAAATGGCCCCTAACAGCAACAATAACTTCAAAAAGGCTTTGGCCAAATTTATAGTTATTGATCCATTTGCATTTTATACTTGCCTGAACTTTGGGAATGTTGATATACAGTATGCCAGTTTTGTTACGGGCATTTTTATAAAAAGCAGCAACAAATGGCTGTTTGTAAGGGCAAAGGCCTCCTTTGACATTGCACATGATTGTTTGGAACATGTAGAATTCAATGAAAATCAGGCTTCTTGAAGACAAGATTGAATGGGAACATATATAGGTGCCTGCTTAATTGTTGTTTATATGGTTTATTGCTATCTCATCTTTCTACCAAAAAGAGACTCCAACACAAGTGGAAACAGCTGAATGGCATATAAAGCTATCTGGCTGGCTTGTCCCTACTCCAATGAGCCAGTGTGTAACTCTATAAAAAACGCTGACTCACGGGCAGATAACACAGACCACGCTGTATCTCACTGCAAAGAAATTGCACAACACTTTGGAAGCAAAATTGAAGAGATCTGAGCTACCTTGGATGCTGTTATTGATGCAGAGCCTGTAGATAAAACATCCCACCCTCCTTGTCCTGTATTAATGGATGACTTTCAGCTCCTACAGCCAGATGATGTGGTCAGGACCCCTGGGGAGATGAGAGCCACCACATGTCTGCTGGATCCTTGCCCCTCATGGATCATAAAAGCTGCCAGAGAAGGTATGGCAGATTGGTTAGGAAGAATAGTGAATGCCTCCTTACAACAGGGCAGGATTCCGGCATACTTAAAGGAGGCAATAGTAAACCTGCTGTTAAATAAAGCCCTCCTTAGATCCAATGATAGTAAACAATTACCGACTGGTATTGAATATCCCATGCTTAGGGAAAGTTCTATAGAGGGTTATGGCCTCGCAGCTCCAGAGGTTTCTGGATGACATAAAGGTATGTGGGAACCCATGTAAGACATAAACTACCTGGATCCATTTCAGTCTGGCTTCAGGCCTGGCTATAGGACTGAGATAGCACTGGTTGCACTGGTAGATGACTTACACAGGGAAATAGATAGGGGATCTATGTCCCTTTTGGTTTCGCTAGACCTCTCAGTTGCTTTTGATACCATAGACCATGGCATCCTCCTGACTCGATTATCTGAAATGGGAATTGGAGATACTGCATTAAAATGGCTCTGGTCCTTCCTGTAGGAAAGAATGCAGAAAGTGGTATTAGGTGATTCCTGTTCGACACCACGGCCGCTGACCTGTGGAGTTCCCCAGGGTTCTGTTCTGTCTCCTATGTTATTTAACATCAATATGAAACCACTGGGGGAGATTATCAGGTACTTTGGGGTTAAGTGCCACCAATATGCTTATGATACCAAGCTCTACCTCTCATCACCTCCGGATTCTAAGGGAGCTACTATCTCAACTTTACATGAGTGTTTAGCTGCAGTAATGAACTGGATGAAGATGAACAAAATGAAACAAAACCCAAACAAGACAGAGGTGCTCCTGGTCAGTCGAAAGGGAGAACAAGGGATAGGGATCCAACCTGTACTAGATGGGGTCACCCTCAAATTGAAAAAACAGGTACACAACTTGAGGGTGCTCTTGGACTCATCCTTGAGCTTGGATGCTCAGGTCACGGCTGTGGCCAGGAGAACATTTGTACAATTAAGGCTAATATGTCAGTTAGACCCATTTCTTGAGAAACCAGCTCTAGCCATGGTGATACATGCCCCAGTGACATCCCAGCTAGACTACTTAATGTGCTCTATGTGGGGCTACCGATGAAAAGCCTCAGGAAACTTCAGTGGGTCCAAAATGCAGCAGCCAGGCTGCTGACTGGGATGGGATACATAGATCACATTATACCCCTATTAAAGCACATCCACTGGCTGCCAATCAGCTATCGGGCACAATTCAAGGTGCTGATCTTAACCTACAGAGCACTATACGGCCTGGGTCCTAGCTACTTCAAATATCGAATCTCAGTATGAACCAACTCGGGTGTTAAGGTCATCAGGAAAGGCACTTCTATCCATCTTGCCCCCCAAACAGGTACATATTGTGGGAACCCATGTAAGGGGCTTCTCAACTGCTGCACCCAAACTCTGGAACTCCCTCCCACTAGAGGTCAGGACTGCCTCATCTCTGTTGTCTTTCCAGAAACAGGCAAAGACCTTTCTCTTCAGGCAAGCTTTCCCTGAATGATGGATGACCTATTATGTGTCTTTTAAATGAATCTACAGGATCACATAGATTTCGTGTTTATAACTACTTATAACCTTATGGGTTTACATTGACACTATGTTTTCAATTTTAGTTTCCATCACTCATAACTTTACATGGAACTTTACTCCCCTTTAACTAATCGCATTCTCCTGTAGCTTTAATGTAATGTTGTCTATTAATGCTGTAATGTGTCCCTCAATTCCCTGTTCTCAATACTTGAACATGTCTTAATTGTACTGGACTGTATATTATCCCTCATTCTGTAAGCTGCCTTGGGTCCTTTTTCCAAGAAGCAAGGCAGGGTAAAAATACTCTAAAATAAATAATAAACCACAAGTAATTTCTCTGCTGTTTTCTTTCCCAACAATTCAAAATTCTACAGGATTCTGGCATGTAATTCAATGATATCATTTATTTTCAGTGTTTGTTTATCAAAATATACTGGACTTCAACCATCAGAAATCTCTGCCAGGACATCTGATGCGCATGGATTCTAAGAGCAAGAACCATGTGAAAGTTGTGAATAGGGAAGGGCACAAAACGAAAAATGAAATGCTGTTTTGTTATGTTATGTACCAAAATTAAATGAAACAAAATGACACAAGGAAGCAGAATTTTGTTACAGATGAAACAAAATGGCGTGTTTTTGTTGTTGTTGTTGAAATGAACCATTTATTTTCATCTGTCAGCCACTTGGGGGAGGGAATTAAAAAAAAAAGCTCCAGGCTTTTTGGAAAAAAAGTTTTTCCCTGCTCCAGCCCCCACACCAGCTGATTGGTGCTAGGGTGGAAAAAAGCTTCCCCCCCCCCAGTGCTGATCAGGGCTTGGGGAGGGGAAAAGGTTTTTTTTTTAAAAAAAAAACAGAGCTATTTTTTAAAAAAACTGTTTTTCCCTCCCCCAAGCCCTACCTGCCAGCTGATCAGTGCTAGGGTGGGGGGAACCATTTTCTCCCACCCTAGCGCCGATCGGTTGTAGGCAGGCCTTGGGAGAGGGAAAAGGTTTTTTAAAAAGCTGGGGCTTTTTAAAAAAACCTTTTCTCTATCCCCCAAGCCCTGCCTGCCAGCTGATTGGTGCTAGGGTGGGTAAAATTTCCCCCACCCAAGCCATGATCAGCTGGCAGGTGGGGCTTGGGGAGGGAAAAAAGTTTTTTTTAAAGCCCAGGGCTTTTTAAAAAAACTCTTCCCTGGCCCCTTTCCGGCCCCCCCCCTGCTGCAGACCATTTCATTAGTGGTTCATTTTGTATGATTTTTTTTGGAACAAATTCGTATCAAACAAAATGAAAAAAATGTGTGTGGGGGGGAAGGGAAATGAAATGAAACATAATTTTTTTCATTTTGTGCCCATCCCTAGTTGTGAATCAAGGATTCATCATCTTTTGCAGGACAGAGCTGAAACAAAATTTTCTTTTTGTCTGTAGCAGCCATGGGCGGAATCCACTATATTTCACTGGAGTGAGAACAGTTATCTATGTATTACTTGTTACTTGACAGGGTTGTATGCCTTTGGAGGAAGGAGGAAGGCTCATCATAGCCATGGGTTATTGTTTGCTCCTGCCTCTCTTTGTGCAAGCAGCAAGGATCAGACGTTAGGGCATGAAGAAGGTGGCAGTGAATAGTCGGGCAAAGACAGGCTTCAAGGATAAAGATGATGAAGAGAGAAGAGGGTTGATCCATAGAGACATGAAGGAGGAAGGAGAATATTGTGTGGTCTGCTCAAATGAAAGCAATGTTGAGCTCCATGGGCCAATTCCATTTGCAAACGTCAGTGGGCATTTTTATATAGGTGATTGTAGAGATTGTTGAGGATCTGTATTTCTGACCGAGTTTTTGCTGCTTTCTGTCTCCAGAGACTGTACTTTTAAAACAAGTTACAACACGATGCTTGTTTGACATCAACCCCTAAACATCTAGAGGTGAGTGGTTGGCTGGTGTTTGAAGCCCACAATCCCACTGAATTCAGTGTTAATTACAGAAGTGTACACTTCAGTGGGAAGAAATACACTCAAGAGTGTATTCCTCCAAAGTAGATACTCTCTGCGCACAAGGTTTTGTGAAGTGAATTTGGTTGTTTTGCTTATCTTTGGTTCTTTTGCTTGCCTTCTTTTCAAGCTTGATGTTTGCAAGGGAGCATGGATTACTGTTGCTTGATTCTGCTCTAACAATGCAGGTTCCTTTCCAAGAATTGGTACTCTTAGTCAATGCAACTGAATTACTGTGGTGTACTGTACAGGAGGGGTGTGGTGGCTCAGCAGGCTAGAGTACTGAAACTGTTGGCTGCAAAGTCGGCAGCTTGGCAGCCTGGGTGCCACACAGTGGAATGAGCTCCAGCTGTTAACCCAGCTGCTGTCAGCCTAGCAGTTTGAAAGCATGCAAATGCAAGTAAATAGGTACTGCCATAAAAAGTGGGAAACTAAACAGTATTCCATGTGCAGGAATACGTTCGGCCATGCCAGCCACATGGTCACGGACCTGCACAACACTGGCTCTTTGGTTTGGAAATGGAGATGAGCACCACCCCTAGAGTCGGACATGACTAGTATGCTTGTGCGGGGGGAATCTCCCACAGATTCATCACTTACCACTTGATCCTTTCAACTGTGATTGCCAAATATTCACTGTTTTTTGGCTAAATTGAGAAAAGTACTGAATTAAAAAAAATCCAACATGTCCAGAGCTTTTAAACCAGGATTAAGCTAGGCATATATAATCCAAAACAAAAAATAAAACAAATCAAAAAACTATTCCTACTTCTGGATCCTGTTGACAACTTTATTTATTTATTTTATTTTAGAGTATTTTTACCTTGCCTTTCTCCTTGGAAAAGGACACATGGTGGCATACAGTAATGAGGGACAATATATAGTCCAGTACAATTAAGACATATTCAAGTTTGAGAACAGGGAATTGGGGGACAATTATAGCATTAACAGAGAACATTAAAGCTACCATGATTGAATTCCATCAAAAGTGAAAAAATGTTGGAGGAAAAAATGGCACAGCAGTGCATCATTTGGTCCATTAGAAGTCTCTACGGAGTCAAATTCAGAGGCATGATCTTGGCCAGTTCCTTGTATATCTGAGTTTTCACAATTGCACAGTTGTGTCCAGGTATGATAGTTGCTTTTTGAGGACGAACAGGATTATTGAAAAACAATAGCAACCACATTCTAACCATGAGAGTCTTAATGAATTCATGTTTCCCTCCTGGAGATTTTTTAAAACAAAATATTGATTTTCTTTCCCTTTTCCTCCTCCTCTTGATACGAGGAACATTGATTTCTATGCAAGTACTTATCAATAGAAGTAAAACATATTTGCAGAACACATGTAAAAATATAAACTCGGATTTCCCTGGTCAGAGGTTGAATCAGGGTTGCTGTGTCCCACTGGGATGGCATTATTGTTTTAGAAAGGGTTTTCAGTGTCAGCCAGCTTGAAGCACGCATGCACACATGCGCACACGCAGACACACAGACACAGACACAGACACAGTGACAGACAGACAGACAGACAGACACACACACACACTTACTTTAACTGGAAATAGGCTCATCTATTACATGCTGCCAAAGAAGTCCAATGCTGGGGTTGCCGTTCTTAAAGTCATGTTATATCTGGCACTTCTTCTGTTTTCAGTGTTTTTAATTTTCTCTTTCCAACAACAATGAACGTCAAACTGGGATGGTGAAAAGTACATCTGTGAAAACAAACCTCTATCTTGCTGGAAGATCAGCAATAATAGACCTATCTGGAGTTCTCCCAAGTAGTATATAGCCCTGGGGTCTTGTCAATTATTGTGGAATCCCATGATTCTGGCATGGCTCTGATTCCCACACAATGGACAGAGGCATATGGGAAGACTATTTTCAGAGGTACACTCTATGGAATTAAATTTGTAAAACAAAAGACATTAATTCTTATGAGTCAAATAATCACCTTGATTGCAGGCAAACAGAGAAGTGCAGCCAGAACGGGACTAAATCTAATTATTTCCAACTAGCCAAGAAAACTCCATGGACATGGGGTCACAAAGAGTCAGTCACGACTGTAATGACACAACAACAACAATAATAGATCCACCATAATAGTGGCTCCATTTCTGACTTACAATTCAACAATTATTTCAGTGGTTCTGCTCTGGTTGGGAGTGAAAATTAAATTTAGGTCATTGACACCTGGTTACAGTCCCTAGAACTATCCTAAACTCATTCAGGAAACATGGCCAGCGTCATTTAGGAAGCAGAAGGCTTAGAATAATTTACTGAATATCACAGGAGCATTATTATCCTGCTTCTATAATAAGAATGTGGCTTCTCATATAAGAATATGAAAAACCCATTAGAAAAGGATCATGTGAGACGGAAAGAAGATGCTGCATTCACATCTTCTGCTGATGGAACAATGTGAATTCTCTAGTCTGGACTCTTTTATTCTCTTTGCGTTTATCAGTTTTGAACCTAAATCTGCTCCTCCCACAAAACCATTTGCTCTGTCACCAAATGGGAATTGGGGAAACAGCAGTGGCTTTTAGGGTTAGGGTAACTTGTTAGAACCTTTGGGTGGTGTGAGACTTGGAATTTACCTTTAATGATTAGGTACTTAAATTCGAACTCTCTCTGTAAATTTTCTCTTTAGCAAGGAAAAAAAAATCCCACCTTACGCTATTGTTTGAATAGGCAGTTGCTTCATTGTCATCAGCCTTGTGATGTCCCTTCCTAATCTGGGACAGAACGCCTCATGAGAATGAGACTGCATTGTGAAGTAGCAAAGTTCCAGGGGAATTATTGGTAAAGATAGGCACTCCCATGAGTCAATTCCCCATCTCCTCCCTGAAACTTCTGAGATTTCTCCATCCTGGGAATTTATTCTAAACTTCATGTGAATTGACACACCAGCTGCTGATGTGTGTGTGTGTGGGACTCTTCTTCTCTGACGCAGTGGAACATGAAGGAGAGTTTTATCCTTGCCTATAGAAACATGTGAAGATTGACACTAGGCCTCCAAGGTTGATGGACTAGGGAGCATATGTGCTGCTCACTGAGTTTGTTGGCTCCCTCGTTATGCGCTTTGCACATGAGTTCATTGGTTGATGGGTACTCCTGGAGTTTCTAAGGTCATCTAAGGTCACTGGGGAAGTGGAGTACCTGCAGCTTTTACTGCTTCTCTCATTTCTGTATACTTGTCTTCCCACCCCTTTCCCTCATTCAGTGCAGAGTATGCCTAAAATTTGTTGCCTGTTTATTTACTGCACTCTTTGGCACATGCCCTCACCTACGTCCCATGTATCTGCTTGGCACTCAGTTTTGTGCTTATGTTTGAGGTCTAATGGATAAAAAAGACATGGGGAATGAGGCTATGAAACTGTAACTCCAGTCTTTTTCATCTCTAAGATCAGAATTTAGTTCATGCTTCTGAATCTGAACCCATGCATCTCACACATTGCTTCCAAGCCCTGCATTTATAAATGACCTTAGTGGATAGACTCTGCTGGAATGTTCCCCAGAACAGGTTGCCACTAGGATCTTCCACAGCTCATTCCTTATACCTAGGTTTTGTACAAAGAACTTCCTGTTGGACTGTACTCTTGTTTTGTTCCAAGGTACACAAAATCCACAATCCAGCCAGTTTATTAATTTTTATCCGTAGTAGCCTATGGATGTTTTTCTCTATTGAATTCCCAGACAGGTATGTGGGATGTATTTTCAAACTAATATGCACAGTATTGAGGTTCTGAGGTCTGTTTGTTGGCATGTTTACACAGAATGTCCCCACAAACCTCAGTTGTATTCTGTCCTTGGCAAGGGTGCATATAGTTATTGTTGATCTGTAGCCCCATCTTGTGCAAAGTAAGACCTACAGAGAGCCATTAGTTACAATGGGACTGTGCTTTGTTACCTTGCCTATAGATATGATTAGGATTTAAATGGCTTCATAAACATCTCACATAAGAGATGCTATGTGGAGATATGTTGTGGCACAAGGAGGTTTGTGTCAAGTTTAGCTCTGTTGCCTCAAAATAATACCCTTGATATTGTCCCAAACATGCTTATATCACATCTTGCTTACAAGCCTTCAGGAAAATCGTGTGGTTTTCCAGATAATACTACAACTTTTTTTTCTCTCTTTCAATAAATTCCAGAAGAGAAGGCAATCAGGGGAAGGGAGCTTTCTACCCATGGCAGAAGTGAAGCATGTGGTTTATAAATCCACTCAAAATTACGTGGAATTATATAATGTCTTAAATGCAAGTGCTCCGGATGCCTTAGTTGGGTAGAGCTGTCATATTTTGCAATGTACATAAACTGTACTAACTTTAAAATTATTTTAGATAAATGTAATCTGAAATAAAGGGCACTGAAACTAATGGAAATGACTTTTAAGTGTAGTTGGCATTAAATCTTGTTTAATTTTAGACATTAGCACCAGAAGTCATTTCTCAGACCCTAATATATCTCTTGTCACAAAATAATGTATGCCACTTAACCTATTTTATTGTATTGACACCTACATAGCACTATTAAACTGTATCAGGGCTGCTTCTTGATAAAAGTCTATAGCAATGCCTGTTCTTGTGTGAGGAAACTTCTAAAGATGTTGAAAGGCTATATAGTGCCACTTGAATTATCCATTGTGTGGTTTCAGAAAAATTCTAAAATCAACACCGCTATCTACAATCTGTGTGTGTTAGTGGCTTTTGTGTCAGCACAAATGCATTTGCAAGGAAAACACCCTAAAGGTCATTTTTACTTGCTGCTTTAGCTGCAAAGAAACATTAAGAATCATGCAACATTGTGTTCTCCTGGAACAATGTTGTGGCAGAGATCAGGGCTGGTGCTGAAGCAATAGCCAACACTTGTCTACATACATTGCTCAGTTTCTTATGCAATAGGCAAGATAAAGCACAAGATGACTCTTAATCCCAACATCCTAGTTATTTAAACTGGCCATATCCACCCAGATCTACAGTATTTTCTTCAGCTCCATAAGCAGTACTCATATGTCACATTATTTGGATGGACCTCAGACCAGAGCCCTAAACCTTTAAAAGCTCAACTTCTTTGTTGTTGCCAAGTAGAAAAAAAATTCATTGTGATAATATGTTTGCTCTGGAAATGCAAGCACAGTCCTGTTCAGTCAAACTGTGCATGATTCTGAAACGCCTGGGTATAGCCCAAAATACCTATATATTTATGATGGTAACACCACCCCACTCTTCAAAGTGTTCTGCAGGAAATGTATCATTCAAGCCTCTTTACATGGATTGCATGCCTGGGATTCTGTGCAAGGCATGGGAGTTTATGGTGAATTGCATGTGCGCAAAAAGCTCTCCCATGTCTCCCATGTTTTTAGGAAGTTGTTGAGGACCTTCAAATCGGTGATATTTTCAGGGCTTTCTTTCAGGTTATGGACAAGGAACAGAATGGATGCAATTGATTTGGTGTCAGCAAACTGGAAGTATCACTGTTGCTTCCTGACAAAACAGGCTCCAACATCTGATTGGACACCTTCAGTTGATTTCCTTGTCTAACTGAGGCTGTGAACCTGACCAAACCATTACGCCATTTTTCTCCATCTTTGGTAAGAGAGTCAATCGGGCACCTATCTTGAGGGCTTTACCATGCCTAAGGAGCCCTGTGGCACAGTGGTTAAATGCCTGTACTGCAGGTAAAACTGTGCTCACCACCTGGGGTTCATTCCCAGGTAGCAGGTTCATGGTTGACTCAGCCTTCCATCCTTCTGAGGTCAGTAAAATGAGTACCCAGCTAGCTGGAGCGGGGCAATGTGTAGCCTGCATACTATAATTAAAACTGTAAACCGCCCAGAGACTACTTGAAGTAGTATGGGGCGATATATAAGCAGAACACTTTGCTTTTTGCTTTTTGAACAAGCACCTCTAAGGAACAATTTGATCATTCCCAAGGCATTTCTTGTGTGCTTCTGGAGTAAATATTTCAAGTTGCCCATCTCCCATCAGTGAGAATCTAACCGTTTCTACACCCAACACTCTAGATATATAAGAATGTACTTTCCAGTTCTACTAATATCTGTGATTATTTTAAAAATAAGTCTAGCAATTCTACCTGCCTTCTTCCTTAGGCGGAGAAACACTGAAGGTATCTATCAGGGATATTTCTTCAAGATGATCCATCTTCCTTATCCGACATGCATGAATTGCTTTGTTCTTATCGGGATACCTCTTCTCTCCTGGCACTATTCACTCCCTGGAGGATGAGAGGTGCCTGGATGGCCCTATCTTCTAACTATCTGACTTCCTATCTCTTTGAAGGGAATCTGGAAGTCATCACTGCCGTTCCATGGTGGCCCACAAGTGTCATTATTTTAAGTGTTTCCCCTTGAGGGTTCTTGTCATTCCCTAAATAACGGGCTCCCAACTTCAACTTTGTATATTTCTCTTACAGAAAATAATAACCACTGGGTTTCTACAGACTCTCCACTCCATATACACCCCCCACCACCACCACCACCACTGCCACTTTATCCAGTACATGCTGTTTTGACCCTGCTCTTCATGCAAGAGCAGAGTGGAGCCCAGCAACAGCGGGGAAGAATATCAGCAACTAACAGGTCCAGACTTTCAATGGGGATAGGGGGATATATTCTGGATTAGGGCTTCGGTGCTACTTTTAATCCAGATTTAAAAATGGATGCTTTAAAAGCATGATGTTTAGAGCATGTTTACTGTAGCATGTCTTTTTGATGTTAAGAGGCTTTAAAAATAGACACCACTACGGTGTGCTTTTTGGACTCCTACTGGGCAAGATGTGATAAGGAAACAATGCAGCAGCATCAACGTTCTCATACCCTTTCAGACTCTCCTGTCCTGAGGCTCACTGGGACAAGCGTGAGAAATTAAACAAAACAAATTCACAGGAAATGCTGTAAATCTGGTCCTCAGCTTTTCTTCCTCTTTGTGCCCATATTCCTCGTGCTGCAAGGATGGAGAATGTGAGCTGTATGTCACTGGTGTAAAGTTTGTTGTCCTTCAGATGTTCAATTCTAGCTTCCAGCAGTCCTAACAAGTAAAGCCAGTCTTCAGAGATGATTGGATCTGGAAGTCTAACCATCAGCCATGATCTGAGCACTCACATAAGTTGCCAACATCAATAGAGAATGTGAGTTGTATGTCACTGGTGTAAAGTTTGTTGTCCTTCAGATGTTCAATTCTAGCTTCCAGCAGTCCTAACAAGTAAAGCCAGTCTTCAGAGATGATTGATCTGGAAGTCTAACCATCAGCCATGACCTGAGCACTCACATAAGTGGCCAACATCAATAGAGAATGTGAGCTGTATGTCACTGGTGTGAAGTTTGTTGTCCTCCAGATGTTGTTCAATTCTAGCTTCCAGCAGTCCTAACAAGTAAAGCCAGTATTCAGAGATGATGGGATCTGAAAGTCTAACCATCAGCCATGACCTGAGCACTCACATAAGTAGCCAACATCAATGGCCATTGATATACCAACATTGATAAATGTTGGTACAGTGCTTTCTATGGCTCTGGCCTGTCAACCAAGCAAGTCTTTGAGACCCTTCTGGCATTTGCCACCTCTTTCTATATATGTTACCAGAAATATAGCATTACAAATAATGGTTATAAATTCAGCACTGGGATTAATGAATTTATTCTTAGATTCCAATGCTCGTCTACACCATAAAGAGCTAACTGCTTTATTTTGTGTAGCAGCTAGACAAACAATTGCTCAGTGTTTGAAGATAGCTGCAGTGTAGAAGTTTTAATGAACGTTTAGGAATCTAGGGTATGGAAATTGGTCTTGCTGTAAGAACTCCCTGCCCATTCACAAATGAGATGCCAGAATTCCAATATAGATTCACTGTAATAATCATGCTGATTCTCTTAGCGCACCCCCCGCCACCACTCCTGCTGATTTATGGAAAGTTGTGTTATATTAACTGGTTTTCTGAGGTCTACTACAGCACAAGGTTTCTGTGTATGAGAAGAGTCCTTTTGGTATAGGGCTGCCCCCTTCAGTACTATGCTATCTCCCAGTGCCTGCTAGAGGCAAATGCCTTGGGTATTCTGATACCAACTGTGTGCTTAAGCACTGATGTGACCATGATAGGTGATGATCGGGCATTATGTGCTGATGACTGGCTGCCAGAGAAAGTGGGAGGGGAGTCCTACTCTCTGCAGTTCTGATAAAAACCAACAGGCTGCTAGGTGGGGGTAAAAAAAAATACCCTCCCTCTATGTCCAGCCTAACAGGCTCTAGCTAGCTAGAATGTCCCAGTGTATTTCACATGGCTTACAACTTCTATTTACAAGACAGAAATATTTTTGTACAAGACCAGGGCTTAAAGGGGATGAGCTAGGCATCTGTTTCCCCAGTCGCAGGGGTGGAAACATGCCCGATCCCCCTGTGCAGAAATGCTAGAGGATGCTTTACAAAGCCAACAAGTTAAGTAAGGGACAAGTGGGTTTCCCCCCACCAACCCAAATGCTAACAAGCACCAGAGAAGTGTGGTACTTTGGAAAAGCTTCATGTTGGTTAAATAAACGTATACGGTAGTGGTAAGCAAGGGAATGAAAGTATCCAACGTAGCCTACAAGGAAGAATGCTTGCAATGGGATTTATAAGCAGCCCATAATAGGAAGGGAATGTGTCAAGAGATTTGATATGGATCATATGTGGGAGTGAACAGAGCCAAACATGTTTTTGAAGCAGCATGCTGAAATCCTTCCAAGAGGTTTCACCAAACCTTTAAATCGTGCAGAGCAAACAAGATTTTCTTCTACACTGCATTCAAGACAATTGGAAGGTACATCAAGTGGTTAGATGTGGTATTTTAAAAAAACCCAAATGTTTGGCCATTGAAGTAAATGCCTAATGTACACCCCATATGGATTTTTCCACAACATACATTTTGAACTGCAACTTGCCAGGTTTGATTTTAGTGCAAGAATTGGGCTTCAGAACAGCTTCAGACAGACTCAAGGCTGCAGCTCTTCTTGGACTACAACTCCCAGAAGGCCTAAGCAGCACCGCTGATTGCCATGGCTTCAGGGAGTTGGGCTCCAGAAACACCTGGTGCCCCGAATTTGGGGGTTCCTCCTTGACATGTGGAGGATGAGATAGAGATGGGTTGTTTCTTAGATAGATGTGGAGTGTCTTTTAGCAAGGAGGAACAGCGCCTGCTTGGGACACACGCACACATTATGGGGAGGATGGAAAAGAGCCTGCCTTGAAATCCAGGTGAAGACCACCACCCCCCACCACTCCTGGCAAAGCGCAATCCAGAAAACAGGCTCCGGTGGGAAACCATGGAAAAGGTCCCTCAATCCAATCTTTCCTTGGCGCCGGGCGCTCTCCCGAAGTGCACGAGCAGCGTCCTGCCATGAAATGCAATCGCTGTGGGGACCCGAACCTGACACAAAAGGTTCAAAGCGGCGTCCTTTTCAGGGCCGGCGGTGTGGGGGATGGAGGGCGGAGGGCGGGCGCCTCCGCTCCTGGGGCTCAGGTGGGGAGGGGGGCAGGAATGGTCAAGCTCGGGACGGGGGGGGGGAAGGAGGGCGTCCATCAGAGGGAGGGAGAGAGAGAAGCAGGGGAAAGGGGGGCGGCGGTGGCGGGGAAGGAAGTCCCGCGTCGTCGTCCCCCCACCTCCGCCCCCGCCTGCCAAATTAGGCTCTCCGTCCCGCGGCGGGATCGGGGCCGGTGCGGGAGGGCCGCCGGCGCGCGAGCCCATTGGGCGAGGGCCGCGGGGACTCGGGAGGGAGGGGGACGCCTGTTGCAAGCGCGGCGATGCCGACGAAGGCAGGGAGGGCTCTCGGCTGACACGGCGAGCGAGCCGGCGCTGGTCTGGAGACTACGGACCTTCTTCGGCGGCGCCCCCGTCCTCGTCCCTCCAGCATGCGCTGAGACGCCGCCGACGCCGCCCGGGTTCAGCGCCCGCCGACGCCACCACCGCCGGCGGGATGTCGGCGCACAGCCTCCTCAACAGCGTCTTCTCGTGCTCCTCCGCCCCGGCCGCCCCAGCCGGCAGCGCCTCGCCGCCCTCCAAGAGCCTCTCCAAGCGGAGGCTCCGACAGACCCGCAGCCTGGACCCGGCTATCATCGGCCGCTCCGGCGGGGAAGAGGCGGCCCCGGCCCCGGCCCCGGCGGAGAACTGTTGGCGCGCGCCCCGTCCCCGAGCGGCGGCCACCCCGTCGGCCGAGTGCCTGGCGGCCTTTTCCTCGCGCGCCTTGCTGCGCCCCGTCGTCCCGGGAAGCACGCCGCCGCCGGGCACCGCCGCCTCTTTCTCGACGCCCAGCACGCCGCTGGAGAAGTCGCCCTCGGGCAGCTTCCACTTCGACTACGAGAGCCCTCCTCGCAGCGGGAAGCGGCACACGGCGTGGGAGCTGCCCTTCCTGGCGCGCGCGCCCTCCGCCTCGGCTCTCAGCAGCGCCGCGGGCGGCGGCGGCGGCGGCGGCGCCAACAGCATCTTCTTCTCGCCTCGCAAGTGGCTCCAGCAAAGGAAGGGGGGCCCGGGGCCTGGCGGCAGCGGCGGCAGCAGCAGCCATGGGGCCGCCTACGTCGTGTGGAAGAACGAGGTAGGACCTCCGAGGCGCCCGAGGCACCCTCGTCCTTCCCATCCGCGGCTTGGGCGCTCTTCAGGCAAAGCGCTCGCTCGCGCCCCTTTGGCGGGCGGCGGGGGCGCGTGTGCGGCCACCCCGGCGGGTCCGCCTAACAGGAGGGCTTTTGTCAGAATTGCGAGGGGGTCAAAATAGGCATGGGACGGAAAGTCATGCAGTATCTGAGGAAGGTAGCAAGGGTGAGGGATCTTCCCGGTGTTGAAGGCAGGTGGTGGCCACCTGAGTCTGTTGCAGCGAAAAAGAAAGAAAGAAAGAAAGAAAGAAAGAAAGAAAGAAAGAAAGAAAGAAAGAAAGAAAGAAAGAAAGAAAGAAAGAAAGAAAAGAAAACACACAAGACTCTTATGACGCTTTCAAAGCGAAACAGTTTAATTGTGATACTGTACAGTTCTGCAGACATTAGGTTTTATCACTGGTGCATTTCTGTCCTTTAATCAGAATGCTTCCCAGGGCAGCTTGCAAGGCAGGGGACGTATGACAGCCTGGATTCTCAGGTGTACAACCTGAAATGTAAGCCATGGTACTCAAAAATGAGCAATGTGGAAGACAGAGGAGAAAAAGTTAGGTATGGTGGCTGTAATTTTTTATGTGGAATATGATTTGAATTTGGATCTGTGGCTAGTTCTGAGGACATACAAGGTATCTTCCTTTCTCCCTACTTGTCGTCCTCACAGTTGCAAGGAGCCTCTACTCAGAAAGTAGGCTATGTGTGTCCTCCTTGTATGACTCCAGATGTTGAGAGTCCCAGATCTGGAGCTAGATTCATCTTGTCACCCAGTAGCAGCTCTCCTCAGCTGTGACTGGCAAGAAAAAAACAAACCTGGTGGCAAAAGGGTGGCTCTTGTCACCACCTTGGCCTGGGTGAAATGGAAGGGTGTATGGCAGCTCTTCTTCTGGCCAGAGCAATGATGACCAGAAGTGCTCCAGCTGAAATCTCAGTAAGCAAAGATTTATACCGAACTGGGCTTGCTGGTGGGGGAGAATGCAAAGTTTGATTATCACTGGCCTGGTACCTTTTGCAATTCTGTTATTTTTAGCATCCTTCTCTCCAGCCTTGTGTAGCTGTCTCTTTGTGCAGTGCATCTGGTGAAAAGGGGATGCAGTCCATAGTTTTGTCATGTCAGACGAAATGTATCAGATTTTAAGCTCTTTGGTGTTTTCTTTAATACCAGTTTCACATCTAGAGAACAGCTGTTTCGAAATAAAATCTCCATCCCTGCACTTGGGAGGCTGAACAGTTCCAAAATATATCTTGTCTAGACCATATATTTGGCTGTGTGTGCCCTCATTGTAGACCAGAAGAGGAACGTGTGGCTCTCAGATGTTTCTGAAACTTAAACCTCAGCTAACCTAAGCTCTGAACTAGGTTGTGCAGTGATGCACTGGGGCTCCAGAATGCCTGGATTTTACCTTATGTGAACCTGAAAGTTTGGCATCCAATGATTCCTGGTTACATGTGGTTGTAGTAGCCCAGAGAAGCAGGTACCCTCTGTTGGCCTTAAAGCCATTACAAGTTCATATCTAACCCCTAAAGCTGAACCCTAGTATAGGAAAGGTTCTTTGTAAGAACTGCTGGATACCGCAGGGGTTTAGGATCTGGCTGCAGATCCAGAGGTTCAGAACTCAGTTCACCACTGTGCCTCTCGGACGGAAACTGGACTCAATGACCCACAGGGTCCCTTTAATCTCTGCCATTCTCAGATAATGATGATGATGATGGTTACATTTCTATGAGTCAAGCAACGATGGAAGTAAAACACCTTCACTGGAGTATTTTTTTTAAAAAAGCAGAGGCCGAATGGCCACACATTAGGGGTGCTTTAGCTGTGGATTTTGTGCTTCAGCAGGGGATTGGACACCATGACCCTTGGGGTCTATTCTGGCTGCATCATTTTTTGATTCTAAGTACTTTGGGAGAACTCATGCTGTTGTATAAGATACTGCTATTCAGTTTGGCTTTTCTCTCTTGTCCTTAGGCTGGGTCGAAAGTCCCGTTCCCTTGAATGACTCAGTAGTGTGAATACGTTCCCTGCTAGGGGCATGCCGTTTTAATAAAAATGAATAATAAGAGCTTGAAAGAGCTTGAGCAATTTTTTTCTTTTAAATCATCCCATCTGAAGTCCAAAGCACAGAAGTAAATGTATCTGCAAGGTGTGCTGTTATGCTGCATTTGCCTAGTTACAGCCCGCTTGCTTAAATCGCTCTCTGTGTCTGGATGCAGACCTTTAAAAACTTCATGTGAAGATTTGATAGCTTCCCTGATTGGCAAAAAAGAGAAAGTTAAAGCAACAGGGAAGTTCTGGGTTGTGGTTGTGGTTGTTAGGTGCCATTATGTCACCTCAGACCTAGGGGGACTTGGTGAATGAGAGGTCTCTTACAACAAGAATAAGTGGGCAGCATGCATGAGCATACTTCTCAAATTTGATAAGCAAAGATTCCTTTGGTTTCTCAGCTTGTTGCAGTGAAGAAATTGACCTAATCTTAAAATGCTTTAATGGAAAGAAGTCACAGTCAACCAGGTTAGGCTTCGGTGTTAAAGTAAACAACGCATTGTCTTTCCAGTTGTTGCTGGACTACAATTCCTGTCCTAAGGTAGGGTGACAATGGTTGATGGGGCTGTCAATCCAAAAACACATCCTTTTGCCCACTCCTCCTATAGTAGGCGCTGCAGTGGTTTATGGGTGATTGTAGGGCTGGTGGCAAGAAGAAACAACCACTTTTCCCGTTTGGAAATACAGAATCGAACTGTTAACAAAGTTCTCTAGGCATTCTCAAATTATATGTCGGGTCTTGATAGAGAGAAAGCCCCTGTAGAGAGAAGTTAGGTCTTGATTACATGAAAGTAGTTCCAGATAATTTTAGAATGCATACAAAGTAAAAGAAAATGTCAGCAGAAGCCAAATTGGGTAGCTTTACTAAGATCCCCTTGTGTTTTTCTTCCTCCTTTAAAATGTTTGTCTTTGTAATGAGATTTGTTTAAAGCTTCCTAGAATGGTTCTCTTATCAAGCATTTTATTGCTTCACTGCATAACTTATCACAAAGCATATCACAAAACTTTATTATGAGTTATGTGCTTCATTCATATACTGTATTATTTTCCCATAGCGGAAGAGAATAGTTAAAACTCCCATTAAAAAGTATGTTCTTTGGAGGCTCATCTTTAGAACACACCATTTATTCCATATATAGATATAACGAGCATATAAAACTTGCCCTAGCCATCATAAATGATTAACTGTAAGTATGCATGACCCCAGTAGGCTAATTATTTCTGGTCATTTCACTCAGGTTATTTTTCAAATTGTAAGCTAGTGGAATGATATGATAATGAGTTAGCAATGAAATAAGTTATTGTAACCTATCTAAATTGTATTAAAACCCTCTGCCATTTACTCTCTCTTTCTCTTTCTCTGTCATTTACTTACTGGAAAAATATCTAGCTTTGTATGCCTTTTAGTCAACAGTATTACTTGGCTACCGTCATGGTATTCTAAACCTGAGCTATAACCATTCTGCTGCATTACCTATCCCTTAATTTGAGTGAGAACAGGAATGGTGAAAGCTATGAACTTTGGCTGGGATTCTTCCACCTCAGCACATGCAAAGCAATTTGTGCTCCAGAGGTTCAAAAGTTAAAACTACAATAGGCTGCCACCAGCTCCCATAGAAATCAATGGTAGTTATTCTGTTGCTTTACCGAGGCAAGGATTGGGAAATTAGTAGTTCACAGCACCTCTCAGTCACTTTCCAGATACTGGCTTGAAAGGATTTTCAAAGCCCTCCACAGCTTGGGACCAGAGTACCTGGCGGAGCGTGTCTCCCAAAGGGCAACTGGAGCCAGACCCACGAGATTGGCGCAGGCGTGCTCACTGAGGGTGGCCACACCCAGAGAGGCACGGAAATCGCGTATGCGAGACCGCTCCTTCTCTGTGGTGGGTCCCTCACTCTGGAATCATCTCCCCAGTGAGTTGCACCTGCTGGAGTCCCTGCCCGCCTTTAAGAAGTCCTTGAAGACCCTCTTTTTCAGAGAGGCCTTTGGCGACCTTGTTAGCTAGCTTGCCTGTTTTTTTTTTTCCTCTTTCGCTCGGGCCCGCCGCCATCCTGCCTTCTGCTGCCTCTGTTGTCCGGAGCTTTATATCTTGTTTTATTTGTTTTACGCTGTTAGCCGCCCAGAGTTCCCTTTGGGAAGATGGGCGGGATATAAGTTTAATAAATAAATAAATAAATAAATAAATAAATAAATAAATAAATAAATAAATAAATAAATAAATAAATAAATAAATAGATTTGCATAGTTTATTTTTTAACAAAGGAAAAGCAAGAAACTTACAATTCAGAAATAGGAAAACTGTTCCAGCTACAAAACAATGCAAAATAAAGGAAGAAAATCAGAAACACTAGAACATAATGAACCTGACTCTGTCTATTCCTATACCTTAGTAAGACCGATGGAATACAATTGTTCCTTGGCACAAGTTCTCACACAGCACATACTCCTTAGGAGTAATACTGTGCCACCTTTCCAAAGCTATGGTAATGGTAGCTTCAAAACACTCAAATTCTAAGGTCCCCTTTATACATGTGAATGGTCTATTGACACCTGCACTGATCATCACATGATTGCTCTTAATTGACTTTGATCATTCTTGCATGACTCCTTACTAGCTTCAACATCTGTATACCCACAAGCAAGGAAGCATGCCAGCCTCCTAACTCACAGATACAACCAGCTGATGATTGCTATGGTAGGCAAAATATAGAGTCCAAATATTAGACTCTACTTTGAAGTGCTCTTGATCTCAAGTCTTCTTTGAAGAGGCATGAACAAGCTGTTCAGGTTCTGGGGTTGTGAAAGATTATGTTCTGATGCCTTTGCAGATACACACAGAAAAGTCCATAAGAAGTCCATAATGCCTTCACAGATTTGCTTAAATCTGGGGGTGCCTGGGATAGGATCACATGGCATTCTCTGTCTGTGGCAGCTGCAGTTTTTCATGGACCTATGCTAATTTGTTGCCATGTTATGTTACATGGCAAAAACAAATGTCCTGGTTCTAGGATACATGTAGCTAAACTCATTCTTAAATGGTTTTTGGCTCTGCCATTATCCGAGGAGTACCCTAAAGTTTTACTGGAGCGCATTATTTTCTGGCAAGAGAAGAAGCTTCATGAAATAGAAAAATAAAACAGTTGTCAAATTGACCAAGAGTTAACAGGAAGTAAGCTGCCAGATGTTTTTGTGCAAATAATTGCTCACATGATAGGTCAGCAGAAGGCAAATGTCTGAGATTGCGGCTGAGACTCACGAGATCTGGTATATTGGAAAGAGACGCACATGTTGACATGAGATTGTAGCTTGTACCTGTCAGTACCGAAAGATGAAAGGTAGCGATTTAGATGCTCCCGTGTTATACTGCCCAGAGGAACAGCTGTCCTGCACAATCCGGGTTTTATTGGTTTTTTTAAAAGTGTGCCACAGTTTGTTGATCATTGGAACTGATTCTGAGTGGATGAGATTCAGATACAGTACTTGAAAACAATATTGTTCATATCACAGGTATGCAGGCAGTTCAAAAGGGCGACCTGAAGTACAACCTACAAAGGTAGAGAAGCTGGTAGGTGTTTGTCTTCTTTAATCCCCACATTTGTGTTTTGGTTAGGCAGCCATGGAAGAATTTATAGGAGCGGCAGTTTCAGTAGCAAGAACACACAGTGAGATATTGGCAAAGGAATACGGTTTTAAATGTGAGATGACTTTCTGTTTTTTGTTTTGTTTTGTCCTGATCTAGAATAACTGCAGAGGTCTTGATCTTGCTTGCATTTGCACACCACACAGCACAGCTTTACAGTTTGGAGCATTCAGTGAGTTATTTAAGAGGGATTATGTAGGACTTGGAACTAAATCTAGTCAAGAGGAGTGTCTTCCATCATCCATCAGGCTTTATGATCTTTCTACATTGGGCATAAACTAGTTGAAGCAGGAATATTGTAACCCAGTAGGACATGAATATGTAGCTGTATGTAGTGCAAAACAAATCCATACAAAATGTTGGAGTTTTGGGAACTTTGTATGCTGCTTGCAGATTGTTTGATTGGGGGGGGGGGGGGGCTTTTCTTGCCTGCGGTGATTGCTTTCTATCCAGCACTAACTAACCATTCCTTCTAACCTCTAAATTTCAAAGAGAGCCCTGCCTCTCTGCTCAGTGTCTTTTCCCTCTCTGTAGCCTGTTGCAGTTTGCTGCTTAAAGCAGTCATGTTTGCCAGTTTGCTGCTTGAGCTGTTCGATTGTAATGTCACATTTTAAATTATTGTTTGTTACCCCCCCCTCCTTACTTTGTCATTAAGTGACTCTTAACTCCTTTCCTTCTCCTCTCACCTGCAGGTGTTCTCCAACTTCTTTTTCTACCTTGCTCTTCCCCTTCCCTTGGCTGTCTTCCCCTTTTATCACTTTCTTCTCCTCTGGCTCCTCCCCCTCTGTCCAGTGTCCACCCCTTCCCCGGGCTTTTTCCAGAGCCTGGGCCCTCAGGTCTATCTGGTGATTCAAAGTCTTTTATTTCCATGCCTGTCTCTTTTGGGGGAACTGGTAGCCTTGTATCCCCCTGTTTCTAAGAGAGGATGAGATGGTTGGAATCCTCTCCCTGTCTCCTTGCTCACAGAACTGTATTTTTGTCTACGCAGAAAGGTTTCTGGTGACTACAAGGACTACTTGTACATACAATACAAGACAAGCAAGCAAGATCAGAGAATATCTGTGTTCCATCCACTAAAGCTAGACTTAGGTCTGCAAACTGTTGCAGAGTGTGAAAAATCAACTCTTTTCTAGCTTTACAGTATTCAGTACAAACATTCAGGTGTGCCATCACCACTTCAGTCAGGATGACATTCACAGTGGAGACTCCTCAGTTTGAAATGGTCTGCAGTATTGCTCTAGTCTAGTCTGAAGTACAGACAGATCTAGGATGGCTGGTGAGATGTTATAGAACCATCTGTTGGAGGAACCGAGGGCTAATACTACAAAACCAAGATGGCACCACATGCAAAATAGTTGTTGGAGAGAGAGAAGGTTGGTCCACTAGAATTTCCATTCCCTAGCTTTCTTTTTCAGGACAAGATGATTATTTTGAAACAAACTGACAGCTTAAGATAGATGTTCACAAGCAGTATGTGGAGATCTTAAACTTTAAGAAAGAACTTTGTTACATTCAGGTATCAACTATACACACATTCTCTCAGCTTTTGTGCACATGGTATAGACTAGACATCCTCAAAGTAAAGTTTTAACATCAAGAGCTTTTTCAAAAGTTATTTAATTCATGTCAAAATGGGTTCTCAGGTCTGTTTTCTATTCTTGGTTAAATTGCATGAAGCAATGGAGGCAGGCTTAAATTTTTTTTAACAATTCCTCAGTAACGACCAGATTGGTGAACACATAGTGGTAAAATACTTTTCACATTTAAATTCAACTCATAAGAGAGTGGCTTCTTGAGTTCGTTCATAAATTTGTGAAAAACAGGTTGAAGGTGAAATCTGAGTTCCAGAGCTATGGAGAGAATTCTGCTCCCATTATTCTCCCTATACCTGGTTTATATTAAGGTTGCACTGGAGAGGTATTTTTTTAGGATGCACAATTACAGATTTTAGTAAACAACAAGAGTATTTAGCTTTTTGTTTTTTTCATATTTATAACTTTATGTGAAGCTTTCCCGCTTTCAGATTTTGAAACTGTGCTTTCATGGCATATAGAAGGCCAATAGAAGAATGCTGAGTCTCTGCATCTGTGGAATAGGGTAATTGGAATACGAGCCACTATGTGTTGCATTATAATGTCCATCAGGAATTCAGGAAGGAAATTACTATGCTTGAATGTCATACAAAGAACTCTTGCAGGTCCACCATCTGAGAACGTGTTACAGGGTGGCCTGTGAATACTTTACCATCTATGGTGAGTAGGGATTCCTTTGACGGGAAGGACCATGCTTTGTCCTCATGAGCACAGGGTTTGGTGTTTTATTCTTTTTCAGTGCACAAGCTTATATTTTTATACATACCACTGGGACTCTACCAAAAATGCAGAAACAAATTCAAGGGGACCCAGCAATGCCTAGAGATGGAAGGGACAGAAACCTTTTGTATGAAACTTAGGCCCTTGGTCCAGTCGGTATGCATTGAGCCTTCTTTCACAGACAGCAAATCTGCTTAGAGATAAGAGCAGCAGGGGAGAAAATAACTGTTTTCAGCACCATTCTCTGTCTTCTACCCCTGCACAAGATTTCACCAGACTTTTTTTCTTGAGTGAGAGTAGCCTGTTTCTATGGAAATAGTTTTTCACCTCTCAAGTGTCCTTCTGCTATATTGAGGTGTGTGTGTGTGTGTGTGTGTGTGTGTGTGTGTGTGTGTGACTACGTAAAAAACCTTGTGCTATGAGGTTTTTTTTTAAAAACCCTAACCTTACATTATGCAAATTTCAGGGTATTTTCACTGTCACCAAGGTAAAAAAAAATTATACATATTATATTTCCAAGTGTTTTATGTTTGGCACACAGATATATCTTGTATGCTCATATTTTCTATTTCCCAAGGGGATTCATCATATTAACCACCAGTATGATTGAATGTTCAAATAAAGATAGCAGTTTACTGTTTAGCTCATTAAAATTTAAAGCTGTTAAAATTGCCATCTGGCTGGAAGTGGTAGATTTCTTAAGTGTGCTAAATGCTTGATCCAAGATCAATTTAGAAACATTTTGTTAACTCTTATTAAAAAGTAGATGATCCCTTGTGCCTTCAGTAAGTGAACAACACTTCCTTTGGTTCCAGTTCTGATTTGGAGTACTGTATTTTAGAAAGGAAGAAAATGTTAGAAACCATGCCCGATTTCTTCAAGGTACTTCATTTTTAGCTGGAGATACTTCTACTTGTGACAATCAATGCTTGCAGTGAGGTTGTAACCATTGCAGTGGAAAACACAGTTTTCATTCTAATGCCAGCATTCCATGTGCCTAAGTTATTTTGGAAACTCTAGATGGTACGATAGGTGTCCTGGATAAGATCTTTTCCCTTAGTTAGTAGTTCTCCATGTATATGTTCTGTTAACCTTACGTCCTGTGTTGTTGCAATTTATGTCCAAAGGGTACATTGATTCTTTTTATAATACATTTTAAAGAATGAAGAATTGACTTTTGAGTTTTGATTTTGTAACCAGGTCCTCAGTGAGTCTTCTTTAAATAATAAAATAAAAAAGTTAACATCCGGAAATGTCATTTTGTCCATAATGTAGCAGCCAGGCTTTTAACTGGCTATAGTTACGAGGAGTACCCCTTGGTGATGTATGACAGCTTCACCAGCTACTGGTCCATTATTAGACACAATTGCAAGTGCTGGCTGTGACCTATATATACCAATATAGCAAAAAAAAAAAAATCTATTTACTGGTAGTTTGCATGCTGCCGAAAATGTTTTTAACCATGTGGCTATTTTTCTTTAATGAGTAGGTTTTTAAATGGTGTTAAATTATGTGACCTTGTTCATTTTGTGTATCCACACTATGAACTGGGCCCTATTCATGGCAGGATATAGATAATGATTCTGTTAAGAAACATTTACTAGTAATGACTACAGAAATACATCTGATTTTGTTAGAGCATATTAGCATATTGTGGTATTTGTGGCTGAGTTTCTACCTGTCTAAAAGAATCTCTTGAAATCTCCATTTTGGTCTCTATCTGCTTTCTTATCAATTACACTTTAAAAAGAGTATATATTGTGCCTTTACTCAGAACCAAGCACTGCACATTGACATACTTCATTAGTTACACACTTTTACGAGTAACTTCAGCCTTTGTTCTCCTCCTTGTCTGAGCAGTCTAAAAATATTCTTCCAACAGGAAATGTTTTTCATTCAGTTATGTCATTTGTTTCCCATAGGAGGTATTATTTCTAATTTATTGGGTAAACTTTTGGGTTGTGTTCGTTCCCATAGGAACCTGGGCATTATAGAGTCTTCAATGAGCTACCTAATATGTTCCTCCTTTTCTTAAACAAAGAGTTTTAATTAGTGTTAAAGGGATTGTAAGCATTAAAAGATTTGAGTTTACATGAAGTATGATAAATTGAGGATGAAGAAGAAATATAAACTCCATACATGGTTTGCCTGCAGATTAAAAAACCAACAAACTCAAATGCCTTCTTAAGCTTCACTCTGGAGATGTCTCTTTTCTAAACTATGAACAAAGGCTTTCCTCTTCTTAAACGGAGTTCTTAGTAGTACACGTTCAAGTTGACTTTTCTTAGTGAGACATCTTTGGCACTGTGGTTTTATAGAGACTTAACCTCAGTTCCAACATATTTCCCCCTGGAAGAGGAATATGTTTGAATGTTTTGAATGCTGATAGCATTCTTTGGAACCAAAGAAGGGTCCAACCCATGCAGTTGTGCAGCCATTTCATAATGTGTAGTATCTGAAAATATGGTTTGGACTAAACCCATTGCTAGTAAATGCATTGAAATGAATTGGGTGTTAATCACAAATAACGTAAACACCATGGATTACAATTACATGATTGAAGTGTGACTGAATTAGATTTTGCTAATTCCATTTTTGTTTTCTGAATACTGTAGCATACTTGCTGTTTCACTAACAGTTGAATCATTTACCTCTGGAACATTGTAATACAGGTAACTGCAAGCTAAAGCAAACATGCTGTGAAGTGAAAAATGACTGGTAATTTTTTCATCATGATGGGTGGTTACTCTAGCCTGTTTTTCATCTCTATAGTCTCCAATCGGGCTGCTTTCTCTCCATCTCCTATTATATGGAACAAATCAATCATGCAATGTTATTTTTTTAAAAAAAATAAAAACAGCCTGGCCAGGAAGCCTCCCCAAGGGTTGCAGCTGGGGCTGGGACCTGCAGCAGGTCTAGAGGCCTGTGCAAGGGCTTGAGGCTTCCCAGCATGGGGACCCGGGCAGGGGTGAAGTGGGGGGACGCTTGTCTTTGCATCTTACTCTCCGGGCCTCCCAAGAGCACTATGGCTGGAGAGTCAACTGGGTTGGAGATAGACCAGGACTGCAGTATGTATGTGTGAATATTTTTTCACACATAAATACTGTGGACCCTCATGTAACAAACAGTTTGTATAACATAAAATCTGTACAACATAAAAATTCCGGAGATAGGGGGAATTTGCTTAACATAATTGCCTATGGGGTGAATCCGTACAACATAAAAATGGGATTACTCTGTTTTCAATGCCTTCCTATGGGAAATTTGTATAAAGGAAAATTTGCTTAACATAATTTCATTTGGAACGAATTAATTCCTTTATACAAGATACCACTGTACCTCTATGGCCTGGTGTGTCTTATGGGGCAAAAAATACAGTAATTGAAGAACTGTGCTGTTGATTAGAGTTTCACTAATAAGGTATCATTGAGAAAGTTGTGTGACAACAGCTTTCTCAAAAATAGAAAAGCAAATGAACAAAAGTGGATGACAAAAGAAGCATTAGAACCAATGGATGATACAGAGGCAATAATGAAAAAAACAGAGACAACCTCATATACAGAGAATGGCACATAAGTATCCAAAACAAGATTAGGGAAGGCAAATCAGAATGATGATCTACCTAATGTATATTGATGGAACACTTGAAGAAGACTTACTGCTTCTGTAAGTGCATAAAAAGGTCAAGGGGGTTATCTTCATCTTTGAAGAATGAGAAGGCCTCATCACAATGAATAGGGATAATTCTCTTGATGTGAAGGCTAGAAGTGTAGTGTGATTTGAATACATTAAAGAGCTGTTGGAAGACGACATACCCTGAGAATGCAAAACATTGGCATAAGACTGGAAGCACCAAAATGGCAAAAATAAAATATTATTTTAATTTAAAAAATCCTGGTGACAACAACTTCATTGAAAGTTGAAGATTGAATGACAAGGACAGAGGAGCATGAAGCCAAGCAGGACACAGACTCATAGCGGTGTTTCAGTTTGTTCTTCAAGAACATCTCTAAAGAAGCATTTGCTGATTCACACGACTGATTGTCAGCAGTATTTTTATGATAGCAAAAGAGAGCAGTATTTTTAAGAAAGCAAAATATAATATAATTAAAGCAAAGCCACCAGCTCCCAAATGGTCATTCTTCCTTAAGCAATCAGTTGCTTACCATAGGCCTGCCTGAGCAGAAAAAGGTTTGCTCATGATTAGAAGCACATTAAGAATGAGATAACTTATTTTTCCTTATTGAGGGGTTCAAGATTATGTGGGGGGACACTGGGAAAGTCCTCCATATGGGGTGGAGTGGGGATATTCTCTACAGTGTCAACTGGAGGAATCACAATGGAATATTTCAGCTACTGTAAAACTTGATCACTAGTAAATTGAGAGAAGAGGAGCCATTAATTAAGTGCTGCAAGTTTCCCTTCATGTTCAGATGCATCTGTGGAGTCTTCCTGCCTTTAAATTTTAAAATGTAAAGTGGGACTTCCAACCGAACTGTTTCAGGGCTGAGTACTGCCAGCCAGATATGGCCTCTTCCAGGCCACTTCAATCCATTCCCCTCTCCTCCTCCAGCACCAGATTCCATGCATGCTGTTCATGTTTGTTAAACTGTTCAAGAAAGCTCTTCCCTCTCCCAGAATTTTTTCCCTTGGCAGATTTTGGGGGGCAAGGGGTGGGTGGGGATGTTGCTTCTGCATATTGTGATGCTTCTGAAACTAGCCAGTACCTTTCTATCTTGTGCATGGATTGTGCCATTTGGACTAGACAAATATCTGTAGTCATCTGTTTGTTGAACTTGCCATCAGTATATAGCATTATGGGCGTATTTTTTTTCTGATGGGTTAACATAAAAATAAATTTAATGCTTGCTTTTCCTAGCTCATGGGAATGTTCAAAATGGCTTATGCCAGCTCCTGACATAATGCATTCTGATTTATTTGAGACACAGCTGCTCTTCCATGTTCTCCCTCCCAGTGAATAAGCTTTTCTCAGCTCTGCCAAGCTTGGCCAAGTCCTTGCAATGCTGTTACCAGAGTGTTTAACAGGCCTGTGGCCTTTCTCTCATTGATTTTTTTTTATATTATTGGTCCGCAGTATGCTCTTCCAGGGTGGTCAAGGGAAATTAAACCCCCAAGGTCTGAAGGAGTTTCTTTGAATAAAGTTGGATGATCATGGGACTGGAAACATTGTTTGAATATTCATCCAGCAAGACCTTTGTCCATCCTGTAACTGAATTCAGCTGGATGCTGCTGCTTGCAGTCATGATCTGACTTTGTTTATTTAACCCTGGCTATGTATTAAGCAGATCTCAATGACAGCCATGTTATGAGTCATGGTTCTTTATAGCAGTGCTTAATAAAGTCTTTAAAATCCTGTCTGGGTATCGTTTATTGCTAAGCAAAATGGATTAATCTTTGTTTTAAGGCCAAACTAAACGAGGTAGCAGTAGCTGTGTCCATGTATCTGCCTTATAAAAATATAAAGCAGTGTGAGGTCTAATTTGCTTAATTCAGAAAAGGTGCCTAGCTTTTTTTTTTAAAAAAGGATCCCTTTCCCAACTATACCTCCCTGTAATCCTTCAAAAATGTATTGTTTTCATGAGACTAGTCTCGTTTCCAGAACTATCTATGAGGGGAAAAGTGAGCCTGATGGCAGCCCTCTTCAGCCCTCTTTGTGCTTGATTTGACTTTTGATTTTTGATTTTTGATTTGTTATGCTGTTTTATATTGTACACTTTTGACTTGAATTACAAAATTAATCCGTTCCCATGGAATTTTCGTAATTCAAAATTTTTGTAATTCAGAGTGAGGTTTCCCATAGGAATGCATTAAAAAACAATCTGTTCCAGATATCTGGAAAAAGGCAAAAAGGGGGGGGGGAACAGGTTAATTCCCCCCTATGCATTCCTATGGGAAGGCTACCCCAACCCAGCAAAGCAGGGGTTGATGGGAAACCCCCTCAATCAACCAGTAGCCAAGGCTGCCAAGCTGTCAAAATCACTGCCGGCTGACAGCCAGCTGATTTTGACTGCTCTGTTGAGGTGGTTTCCTGTCAACCCAACAAAGGGGGAAGCTCTTCCCTTGCTTTGCTGGGTTGTGACAGACTTCTTGTATGAATGTCTTGAAAACCTGTTAATTACATTTTTTTCAGAAATGAACCCCCTTTCTTTTCATAATTGGAAATTTCCCTATACGGGCGCATTTCCTTTCATAATTCAAGTTTTTCATTGTTCAAGGCATTCATAAGTTCAAGGCATTACTGTATTTTGTTCTGTTTTGTTTTGATGTTACTTTGTAAACTGCCCAGAGTGGACTAGTTGCTAGATGGTACAGTATAGAAATCAAATCAAATCAAATCAATCAATCAATCAATCAATCAATGAATCAAATAAATAAATAAATAAATAAATAAAGGGTTAAAATTAACCTAGAGCAGTCATGGCAAACCTTTTAGAGACTGAGTGCCCAAACTGCGATTCAAAACCCACGGATGTTTTGCAAAGTGCCAATACAGCAATTTAACCTGAATACAGGTGGCTGTGAAGGGGCTCTGAGTGCCACCTTTGGCACCCATGCCATAGGTTCGCCAACACTGACCTAGAGCAGATACACACTTTTTTTAAAAAAATGGTCAGAAGTGGGTGCAATTTCTGGCATAGAAGTATTTTTTCTATCTTTTTTCCTTCCCCCATCCCTTCTTTCACTGAATTATATCTTACAGGGTCACAGTTAGTCCATGAGAACTGGTGTTTTGAAATCTTTAGGGTGGTTTTGATTTCCAGAATCTTAGCTGTAGACAGATGTGAGGTGAGAAAGAGAGGGGTTTGTTTTCCAGGAGGTTATAGCTGATGGACCAAGCTCTCATTCAGTCACAACTGAAGAAGAAACAATAATACTTCAAGTTAATAAACTAAATGCCCACCTGAACCAAGTAGCATTTTTTTCATTGTCTTGCAAGGCTGTGTGGCTAGCCTACATGTTCAGGAATTCTGGCACTAGCCAACAAATATAGCAGTTTCAGAAGCATATCAAGAAGCCCTACAGATTACAGTATCTATCTGTCCACCCATTCTAGATATTTTGTCTATTGAATTCTGGAATTTTAGAGCATTTAGATTTAGATTTAGAGAGAGGGAGAGAACGCCTGCAGAGATATTCATATTTCTTGTATTATGTTTCAGTTTGTTTGATTATTCTTTGATAACCGAAAATCCAAATTGATTAATTATTCTTTCTGTACTTGCCCTGCTATCTTTGGTTTGGAAATTGTGTTAAGGTTATTTACGATACTCCTTGCTTTTTCTGATCTACCTCACCTACATGTACATTGTCAACATTCATGTTTATGCATTTGACAACAGTGACTGTGAGATGTCTCTTTAATATGATTTGTCTTACATGAGTTAGTTGGCTGGTTAGGCAAGCATATCCTAAAGTGAGATGAGGATTTTATAAAAGGATTTTATTAAAAGATCAGTAGCAGAAAAGATCTTGGCTTTGTGATACACTGTAATATTTAGTGATTTTGTTTTATAGGCAAACTGTTTGTGCTGTCATTCATGAGTTACTTAAACATATGGTGGATACTTTGGGATTTTCAATTAACTCTGGAAGAAGTGCATGGGCAATGCCAGTCAGTGTCATGATACAAGTACAGGAGCCCTCTAAGCAAGATGAACCTAAGAAATACGACACTCCAGAACTGGATATTGTGAAGGACCTTCTTGGCCTTGCAAACCCTAAACTCTTAGGGGATTTGGAGCCTGAATCTATGTAGGATTGGGGCTCAGGGACTGAGTTTGAGGAGAACACAAGATGTACTCCCGGCTCTTGGAGGCAAAGGAGACTGAAGGCCCAAGAAGGAGTGTTTTCTACAACAGAAGTCTTTGCATGGGTAGAAGGTCTCCTCATGAGTGGACATTTTCTCCCAGGAAGAGAGATGTACAATTTCCAGAAATTTTGAAGTTCAGGAAAAAAATAAACATCCCCCCCCCATGGGTGGGAAAAAATAGCTGGAATTTTTCTGAAAAATTGGGATTTTAGCACTCCCCACCCCCTTTTACAACTTGAAAGTCGTTCTGCCAGCATTACTCTTGTTTGCTCTTATCCATCAATTTCACTATTTGCGGGGATCCCAGAACCAATCCCCTGCCGATACTGCAGTCATACTGTATTTCTGCTTATGGCTATCAGCTGTTAATTAATTCATTGGTTTTGTTTAACAGTACAGTATTGGAAATTATCAAGTCTATGGAGTTCCTGCCTCCTTAGTTCTTCTCAATATGGCATTAATTGCAAAAACATTCATTAGTGTGCAGTTGTATATTTGTTCCGTATCAACATTCAAATATTGAATTCCACATGTACTCTTTTAAAACCTGGCAAGTTTCCAGACTTTGGAAAAATACTGTTCTGTGAATTATACTCCCATCTATTTTTAGTTTTGTTTTCATTGAAAACATGACATCATCATTGGTATAAGGTCAGAAGAATTTTGAATCTCTGGCTAGAATCTGTTCTATCTCAGCAACTGAGATCTAGTTTGTGAGAGCAGTGGAATGACTAATTTAGAGGGTTACATAGAGGTGAATACAGTATAGTGCAGTGGGTACAGCGGTAGGTACAGCGCTTTGCCGACCTGATTTGCTAGTTTTTTACCCAAATATGGTGAGGTACTTAAAAATATAAATAAAAACTATTCTGTGAATGCCTCTGGAAAGTTACTTTTCTGGATTACAACTCCCAGAAGTGGCTGCACTGGCTGAAGTTTTATTGTTCACAGATAGTTCTTGGAAGGACAAGATACAAATGTGATAACTGATTTCCCCTTGGAAGGCTCTAGTGTGAAACCTTGTAGATCATTGGTCCACAAACATTGGTCCTTTGATTTTTGGATCAAAACCTTCAGGATTCATCACCATTGGACATGATGGCAGAAGATTCTAGAATTAAAGTCCAATGACATCAGGTTTTGGAATCGTTGGGGGAGATAATACTGAACTAGGTAGGCTATGGTCTGATTTGGTATAAACTACATAGGTACCTCTACTTACTAGTGGCTCTATTTACGAGCAATTTGACTTAAGAGTGGAAAACTGTTGGCATTTTAACTGCTGTCTTACAATTTTTTAATTTTTTTAATTTTTTATTTTGATTTTTTAGATACAGCTGCTCTACTTATGAGTTGTTTGACTTACGAACATGTATTCAGAATGGATTGAGCTCGTATGTAGAGGTACCACTGTACGTTTTTTTTTTATTTAACATACAGGGCAGTAATTATTAAGCAATTGTTTTATTTCCTTTGTGATTTTGTGAAAAGGTCCATTGTCATGACTCAGAAAGTGCAACCTTAGGTATCTGAAGACAATTAGATATCCATATCAATATTGCCAGTGGTGTAGAATGGTGAAATTAACTCCTTTGTTGTAAATTTGCTAATTCTCTAGCCCCTGTGGTACTTTAAAATAATGCAAGAGATTAAAACCATGCTATCTGTTCATGCTTTTACTTCTGTCATGGCAGTCTATGTTTGTGACTAGCTATCAAATAATGTTTTGGCTTGGTACAGTAATCCCCCGCTTATTGTGGGGTTTACGGGTGTGAGGGAAGTCACCCTGAAGGGGGCGGTGAACAGGAGAGTCAAACCTGCACCATGTTAAAAAGAGAGGGAAGAATGGTTGGAGAAGCAAAGGCTGAGGGGGGAACACAGAGCTGCTCAGGACAGAGATGCACACGAGCGAGAAATGTTGTGGAAACAGTTTAATGATTCACTGAAGATATTGGAGAAGCAGGCGGAGGAAGGGAAGGCTAAGGTCCCGGTTAAGACAGGAAAGGAACCAGAAAAGGCGGGAAACCCAGACCAATCAGCAGTGGTGGAGGTGGGGTTCGGACAATGTAAAAAGGGAACACCACGTGTCTTGCCCCAAGACTGGGACTGGGTTTGGATGGAGAACCCATGGACTGGAGAATGGGAACAGATGATGATGCCCAACCCTGAGGCTGAGAGCTACAGAAGACGTGCCCATCGCCAAGGCTGTTCCTACTGGGGCGAACGGGAAGCCCGGGAATACAACCGTAAGCGGAAAGAGATCAGGCGAGAACTGGCCTGGGAGCAATGGCTAGCCAAGCTGAAGGAGGAGGAGAAAAGAACCGGGAAGATATGCACCGGGAGGGGTCTGACTCTGAGAGATGACTATCCCTTCAAGCCCTGGCACCAGAGATGTCCTAGGCCCAAACTTACTTCGGAGGTTGGGGTGCAAGTGGGGGATCCGAGCCTCTCCGAGAAGGAGGGGAAGGGAAGTGGTAGAACCAAGTTTCCCCAAGAATAGGAGGGGGTTTGGATTTTTCTGTGTTTACTCCGTCTTATGAGTCAAGAAATAATCCCTTTACAGTTGATGTTAAAGATGTTGGAACAGTTATTAAGAAAAGGACCTCCCTTGTTGTGGAAGAGCAAGATAAAACACCAGTTTATTCTTTTAAAAATGTGTCTTTATTGAATTCAGAAGGGCGGGCTGCCTAGGAAAAGACCCGACCCACAATAAAGGAAAATCTGCAATATGCAGATGCTGGGTTGGGCCGGGGCTGAGGACCCTGTCTGGGGCCTCCTACACTTACCTTAGGTCTGACCTTGCCCCAAACAGGCCTCCAATGGGCTTCCCAGGCCTGTCGGAGGCCCCAGAAGTGGCTTTTGGTGATCTGGAAGGCACTTCCAGTTTTTGGAAGTCACTTCCAATTCACTGGAAATCACCTCTGGGGCTTCCAACAGGCCCAGGAAGCCTTCGGTGACTCCCAAAGTGGTTTCTGGCAATCTGGAAGTCACATCTGGTTTGCTGGAAATCACTTCTGGGTCCTCCGACAGGCCCTGGAAGCCTGTTTGCTTAGGGTAGCACCAGGTCTGGGGTAAGTGCGGGAGGCCTCAAACAGGCCCATGCAGCTTGACCCAGGGGGCCTTGCCTTCATATCCTGTGGTCCGGCAATATACTGGGACCACAGTATATGAACCGCGAAGTGGTGGGGGTTGACTGTATCAGGATAGTTATTCTGAAGTAATGCCAAACTACCATTTAAAAGCCCTGTGACACAATGGTTAAACTGCAATACTGTATTCAAGACTTTGCTCACAATCTGAGTTCAATCCTAACATTCAGATAAACATTTCAAGGTGGACTCATCTTTTTGTCCTTCCGGGGTCAGTAAAATGAGCTTCCAGCTTGCTGGGGGATGAACAAAGTTATGCCTTGCATAATTATGTTGTAAACCACCCCAAGAGTTCTCTAGCACTATGGGGTGGTTTATAGGTCAAAACAATAAATAAATAAAAGTCATCCAGCCAGCCACCATTTGACATACATGACTGAGATCCACATTCACCTGCTCTCTTAGCTCCTACAACATTTTGCTTTCTTCTGGTACGTAGTGGTTTGTGTTGAACAGCAGTTTGTCACAACTTGTGAATCAAGTTGTGGTTTGTTTTTGTCCTCTGAATCTGGATTACAAATGAGGTCTGCTGCTGTAACAAACAGTGGTGTCTCTGCCTCTGTATTCTGAATGACGTAGCATAAAGAAGGGGACATGTCAGGGACCCCAGTGGCAATGTTTTTCATAATGCTTTCAGACATTTCTTTGACTGCATTGGTTTTGCACCATCTGTTATATTACCTATGAAATAATTGTTCTTTCTGACCACACTTCCCATTTAACATGCTTTATTTTCTATCAAGTGTGAACTAAGGTTTGATCTTGTTGGTTTTCTGTACCCTTGGTCGCAGAAGAAACCCTCCACTTCCAAGTTCACTCCCTACTGTACTAAAGCAATGAAAATCGTAGAACCATGACAATAATTTGAGGTTTGGGGATGGGGGAGAGATTTGTGGGCTTGGTCTCAGTTGGACTGATCATCTGGGAACCTATTCCATCCCAGTGAGATGGCAAAGAAGAAGAAAAATAAGAAGGTTCTTGTTCTTATTTGTCTGGCCATTCATTGTTGCATCTGGACATCACTCTAGGATGAAGTTGTCCTTGTTCAGAACCTTCATCGTCTTTGTGAGTCCATTAGCTTGTGAAGTCTTCATTGCAGATCACTTGTATTTGTCTTCAGCCAGTTGCTTGTTGTGAATCTGAGGATTTTGATAGCAAATGGTGTACTGTGTTTTGTTTGTTTAAATGGTCCTTGTCCCCCCCCACACACTTTTAATCATTGTAAGTGGGATGTGATTGACTCAGTCTCAGAGGACAAGTGTTTTATTGCAGGCAGCTGTTGAACATACTATGTATCTATTGCATTGAGTGAAATGATTTAGGTGGCCAGTGCTGAAGTAGTCATTTCTTCCGATATACTACCATTATTGTCGGGTTTGAACATAAATAGGTGCTGACATTTTGATTACCTTGATTAATCTAACAAGGTAATTACTTGATTGTCTTGTTCTTTTTCGGTCATTATTTGTACCAAACTGACAAGAATTGTTTTTTTTTTTTTCTGTTTAATTCACCTCAGTCACTTGTTCTCTTTTGGCTATATTTCAGGGATGAACCAATATTTTTTCAAGATAAAGAGTAGCTCAGCACCTACCACTTTGGCCCCCACCCCACCCCTTTGAGTTGTTTTTGAGCTCTAAAAATTCAGTATTGCTGTAACTGTAAGAATGTCTTCATTTTGGCTTACTGGGAGCTGCCATTTGTTATAGAGAGCAATAACCTGAGAGGAAAACATGCATATTTATCAAATGACCTGACTCTTGCTCCAGCAAATAATTCTATTTTGGATGTGTAGCATTAATCTCTCTTTCTTTGGAAGCATATTTGTTAGAGTAGGCTTGCAGAAAAATAAATTCACAATACGCTGTTCAGTGCAATTCTATTTTTATACTTCATCGCCTCAGAAAACCTTTCTTACATTAGATTTCTTTCTTTAAAAAAGAGTGTCTTGCAGTAAGCCAACTATGCTTTACAAAGATGACCCAGAAGTTTAAAACACACCTCATGCTTACTTTTCTAAGTGGATAAAGAGAATGGAAGATTAATAACACAACGTAATGCATGTGTAAATCCAAAAAGAACCCAGGAGCAGAACAAAGGTGCACTCCTGGCAATGGGCAGCAAACCCTAACAGGGCATCTGCATGAAAAGTAAATTAAACATTCAAGGCAGTCTTCAAGGGCTGAATCCCCCCGCCCGTCTACCCATTACAGTAATCTGCCAGTTGCATACTAAGGACTGCAACCTTGACTTCCCACCAACCAGACTGGGATTTTATCACCTGGGATCGGTGACCAAAGACCTCCAGGGAAGAACCAGATACCTTTTCACATCCTTGTTGGGTTGTTGTTCCATGGGGGGAGGCGGCGGGTATGTGTGTGCGCACAGCCTGCACTCGCTCCTGCACATGCGGAACTGCTGTGTGATCCCAACAGGAGGCACTATTGCCCTGAGCAGTGCATCTGAACACCCCCCCCCCCCGGGGAGGGGGGACCCAACCACTTGCTTATGACCACATACAGTTATGCATGGGAACTTTTTTCCCCAGCCTTTCTTCTCTTTCCTCCTCCCCCCGCCTGCGGCTGCCTCATTGACTTCCCATTTCTTCCTCTCACTTATCTTCCTGTGCCTGGTGCCTTTGCGCTTCCCTGTGCAGCCTGGCTGGTGTCAAGCTTTCCTCCTGATGCTGGGGAGGGAGTGGGTGTAAGGGCTGAACCAAGCTGAGCTGGGCAGCAGGGGCATCCTTTTAACCCATCAAGCTGAGGAGCTGCAGGGGCCCTTTTTCCTGGCTGGTGGGGTGGACCGGGTCCGGCCCTCACTGTTTCCCTGTGCCAACCTCCTCTCAGCCGGGCATCATGTACCCTGGGGCGGAAAGCCCTGCGGAAGAGGTGGCTTCAGTACTGCTGCTGCTGCTGGAGTGCTTTGGGGAGTCTTGTTGTCTAGGATGCTGGGCAGCAGATGTGCAGTCTGATGGATGGGCACAGGACGGAGGCAGTAATGGCAGAGACAGTGGCAGTGGCTGCTAGGCAGCTCTCCAGCCATGGTTTGCGTGCTGCATCTGACCCTCGCTGAGCCTGACATGCAAGCAGGAGAGAAAGAAGATGAAATGGGGAAGAGAAGGTGGTGTCCGGGCTCAACTTGGGTGGTCCCTGGGGGGGGATTTTCTCACGGTGACACCTGTGAAAGGGTTGTTTGACACCCCCCCCCAAGGGGGTTCTGACCCCCAGGTTGAGAATAGTTGGTCTAAAGGAAACCAAGATGAGAAAAGCCATATCTCAAAACTGGCCCCATGAAATTATGATCAGTTTCAGCACAGCAACAACAAAAATTACCACAACAACCATCAGTATGGTGGTATTTCTAAAACTAATCGATTAATCTCAGTCTGTACTTTTCCAATCTACAGGACTGTAATTCATTTCATTAACGGAAGACAACATAGAGCCATGTCTTTGAAGATTCTCAGTCATCCAGGTGAGTTTATCTGGAAGTTGAATCATGGCAACTGGACTTCTTTTCTTGAGAGATTGAAATGTTCCACTACTCATCCCAACAGCTTCGTCAGCCTGAGAAAAGTGAGTTGCTAGTATTCAAAGTAAAGTATAAAATGGAGGAGTCACAGCTAGCTTTCCTAAGACTAATGAAGCTGTTTGGATGAGCAGCAAAACTTCTCAGTCTCTCAAGAAAATAAGCCTAGTTGCCATGATTGAACTTCTAGACATATAGCCATGTTATTGGTAGCGTGTGTGCCCCAGGAAGTGAATTGTAATCCAGGTATGCTTACACTGAAATTAGTTGGTCTAAAACAGGGCTGTTCAACTTTGAACAGGCCGAGGTCTACTTTTTCTGTCCCATAGTGCCTGAGGGCTACTACACTAAAACCTCTACTTACGAATTTTATCCATTCAAAGCATATGCTCATAAGTAAAAACTTTTGTAAGTAGAGCAGTGGTTTCCCATAGGAATGCATTGAAAACCAATTAATCTGTTCTGGAGGGAACACATTTCAATGCACCATGGCCCTTGAACTGCCCCGCTCAGCTGAGACAGTGGGCTGGCAGACCCAGAACACTGCTGGGGCAGTGGTGGTCCTTGGGATGGGTGAGGGAGGGGTGGAGAACTTATCCCCTCACTTTTTTTATTGATAGCCAGTGGGCTACTTTTGAACCCTTCATGGGCTACCAGTAGCCTGCGGTCTACCTGTTGGACAGGCCTGGTCTAAAAGATGCAGAAACACAGGGAACTGATACATCCAATGTTATTAGAAGACTAGATCTGAAGACTTAGAAGATGAAAACAATCATTATTCTAATTTAAAAATGTTCAGTACATATTGGCACTCAGCATTCTTCAGGAGCTATATACAAAAAACTGAATTAAATTAGTTATATATTTAATAAATTACATTTATGGTTGTCCAGAACCTGTTGCTTATAAATAATTTTATATATAATTTTGTAAATAAAGGCCACAGAGCTTGTTGTTTCTGTTTTTGTTATGCATGCTGAAACAGCCTAACACAGCCATTTTTTTTTGAAAACCTGCTATTTTTTCATGACTTGTTGAGTTGAGGTATTGCTGTTCTCCTGGCCTGCTTTGTTCTAGCTTTCCAGCTGAATTTGGTGCTAAAATTTCCCAGGATGTGATCAATCATATGGACATGTAGCTCAGATTTTGAACCATGTCTGGCCCCAGTGATCACATGACATTGAAGGAAGAGGTCTTCAGTCTGAGCCTGATGCATGTCTGAGTTGGGCCTTTTGGGTCATTAATGGGGCTACCATTTGGAGCCAAGGCTGGAGTGATTCACTGACGGAAGGTCCACTTCAAAGGAGCTCCCTCCCAGCAAAGTGATCTCTTCGGATCAAATGGGCACTTTTCTCATTCTATTATTGCACCTCAAGTCTGTTTATCGATGAATGCAAATTCCTGGAGATCATTCAGCAGTGATTTGTAACCCCCCCCTTTTTTTTAAAAAAAAAAGCTACCTATTCTAGGCTGGGAATTGGACACACTCTGCATTGATTTTTTTCTAAAGCTGTCTGGCAGGTTTGTTCTAAAGGGTGCTCTTAGGGAAATTTGGTTCATCTCAGATCCAAAGCAGTGCGCCATTGAGTTTTCAGTTCATTTGTCTGGTGACTGTGTTCCTGTAATCACATTCAAGTATTGATGAAGCAGTTGCAGTGCGATAATGAACTGGGTGAATGCTGAAGCTGAAATTAGCAGTAGGATTCTGGCTGTCGTTTGTTTGGAGAACCACAATGCAGCAAAGCATAAATGATGTACTACTCTGGTTGTTAGTGGTTTAGCCCCCAACTCAGAGGAAATTGATTCCCACCCACCAATCCACCCATAACTATAACCTTGGAGTTTATTAGTTTATTAGAATATATGCTTTCTTTCCCCTGACTTTATTTTATTTTTATTCCTTCTTGAGTTTCTTCCTTTGATTGTTTTGGGGGAACTTATTAAATTTTGTACTTGCAACATTTCTTCAGATTATGTATTTTGTTTAAATGCAGTCTGGTTTACCTTAATGAATGAGGTTTAGCTGTTAGTTTTGCATTTTCGGATGTGAAATATAGATAGCTTTTGCTTTAGATAAACCTGTTATCATCTATGGCATAAGGTCCCTTTAATTAGTTCAGGCTTGTCTGCCAGTTGTGATTTCCTGTGGATCAGGAGTAGCCTGGCTATAGTTCACAGTGTCTGATAGCATCTAGATTAAACTGGGGCACTGTTGTTATACATACACCTGCCTTTTAAAAGCTTTCCTGAAGCTTTGTGTTTCCAAATCCCGTGGCTAGATTCCTGGGGTCAGTCCAGTTTTAATATGGCTTCACTGTTTTCCTGCATATTGCTGAAAAATCTGAAGAGCTACTGTTTTAGCCTCTGAAACTCATATAGCGCTAAATATAGCCAAATCAACCTGCTTGCTAAGGTTCTTCTCCAGGCCTTTACTTTCTCAGGTATGAAAAGTCATATGGGCTCCTTTTTTGTTAGATATTTTCCCTTTCTCTGCTGTTGGCCATATATTATGCTTTGTGATCTTTTTACTGCTGTTTGTGTATTATCACTTTGAGTCACCGTGTAATTGCTACCAGATTAAAATATGGGCTAGAAACACTGTGAATTAATTTTGTGCTCCATTATGGGCATATATGCATAGAATTGTAATCGTAAATTGCTTGTTCATGGTAACTGTATTTGTCAGAGGAGTAAAAGAATGTGTAATTTAATTGCTTGTCTGGTACTCTTAAGTGTTCTACAAAATAGGATCTAGCAAAATGGAAATGGTCTCATTTATAATTGTGTGTTGGGTTTCTGCTCCCCTTGTTCTGTACCTTACACAATACAGTATATTTGAATTCTTGACTTGAAGCTCTGGCATCCACTAGAGGGAGTGCAGATATAGATTCCAATAACTGACATTTAACTTAACATGAATTGTATCATGGAGGCCCCAAGTTTTAAGTTGCACTGCTTTTAAAATAAAAGGGAATTTAATATTAGGCAAGAACTGAGAATCTAGATTTAGGATCACTCCTAGTTGTGCTGCACTGTTATTTGTTCAGATTTGCTATGGTTTTCAGACAGACTACCTTATACAGTATGTATGTTCACAATTTTCTCAACAATGTTGCTATTTGCAGCCTTTTCCATCATTCATTAAGCCAACTCCTGTCAAATTGAATTGCATATTTCACCCCCAATGCTGGTCTATTTGAGTAAGTAATGCATTGCTATATACTCTAGAACAGCAATGGTGAACCTTTTAAAGACCAAGTGCCAAAGCTGCGATTCAAAACCCACTTATTTTTCACAAAGTGCCAATATAGCAATTTAACCTGAATACAGTAGTACCTCAGGTTATAAATGCTTTGGGTGCTACCCTTTAGGAAAGTGAGGATCAAAGAGCAGGGTTTTGAATTTCCCATAGCCACAGCAAGGGTGCTGTTCCCGTGTGAAATTCAAAAGCCTGCTCTTCGATCCTCGCTTTCCTGAAGGGTAGCACCCTTGCTCTTTGAACCTCGCTTTGAACCAGTCTCGAAATGGCTCCATGCAGAGAGCTGGGCAAAGGGCAGGCAGCAGTGTGTGGGCTCGTTTGTACCCCCAGTTTACTCTCCAGCCACACCGCTTTGGGATGCCCAGAGTGGCATGGCTGGAGAGTAAACTGGGACTAGGAATGAGCCCACTAGCCAGTGCCTCCCCTTCGCCCAGCTGGCATGCTCCGAGCGGAGGGGGAAGTTCCGTGGCTGTGAGGGGGCGATGTTGGGTGCCACAGAAAGGGCTCCGAGTGCCACCTTTGGCATCCATAGCATAGGTTTGCCAGCACTACTCCGGAAGATTATTTACTTCTCATCTAATGCAAACCCCTTTGACAGCAACTTGAAGGAGGAAGCATTGTTTTGAGTATGGTAGAGCTTGCTGTGGCTGAGAGTGATGCAGTAACTGGATCAGCATAATTTGCAAGCAGAGAAAACTGTGGATTACATATAGTAGTACTGTATCTCTAAAGATATTTATGATTTATTCAGTTGCCTTGGAATTTGTTAGGTGACTATGCCTTGGCCAGTCAGATAAACCTGAACTCTGCAATAGCATGAAATACATGTTTTCTTCATTTAGTTCATCAGTAGCTTGGCTTGTTTCCTCCCCAGTAATTTTGGTGTTTAAAATGACTCTGAATTTTACCATGTTGTGTTTTACAAATAAGACTATCATTAATATAACACACATCAATGCTGCATACAAGGTTGTGTGATTTTAAGTCTTGCTCCTTCAGTAAGAGTTGTTGTACCCCAAGTATGGACTGGAGAGCTCCTACAATAAAACTGAATCACTTTTGAAAAAAATTCTGCTCAGTTATTAAGAGTCTTTATGTACTGAGTGAGTTGCTACTAGTCTGTTTGGTTGTTGGCTTGCATAGCTGTGCTGTAGCTGTGACGTGATCAAGGCCTAAAAATATTTCCAAATGCAACCTAACAGGATCAGTACACTTTATGCACCACAGTTGTTCTGGCGCAGTTAATTTTTCAAACTGTCAGCTTGCATCTGGAACCTCTTAAGCTTTTGGAACCCATTTTCCTTGGCTTATCTCATGTTCCACAAAATGTCCATTCCTCATCCCACATGTCAAAGACACATGTGAAATATACATGAAATAGTTTTATGTTTTGATGGAAAATTCTGCATGGGGGGGAAAAAGTGATCAGATACAAGGGGGGATATGATGGGAAAAGACCTTAACTTCATCATTATTTCAGAAGATAACCTTTGCGATATAGGAGATAGGGATGAAAATGTATGCAAATGTTGACAATAATGACAACAAATTCCTTTTTATTACTAGTAACAATGCAAATTTAAAAGTTGAAGACCAAATGTTGGCCTTTGAAAGCCATTAAAATGTAATCAATAAGCATAATACCACAGCAGTTAATCCATAATCAATCAATGTGTGATGAAATAAACAATAACAAACAACCACATTCAACATGAATCTATAAATAATAACAGACAATGCACAAATAAGAGCTGTACCAACAATGAAGAAAAAGAAATGTAATAATAACTGGCCTCTCTGTACATTTACCTGAAAGTTTGCAATTGTAAATCACACCTAACAGGTGGTTGTATAGCCTTTCCACCGGCATTCTAGCCATGAACACTGGGGTTTCCTGCCTAATTGCAGTCCTTCCAAAGGAGTTTTAAATGTTCTGTATTCTAATTGTCCTCTTGCAGATCAAAAGGGAGTGGCAAGCCTGGACCTTAGCACTATCCTTAAAGTGACAGCCCCAACCTCTTACTGATACTTTCTGCCACAAGCCTTTTTGGTTCAACTCTTGGTGGCTGCTGTGCTCACATATCTGCCACTGACTCTCAAAATTGAGCCTTCCGATTCTGATCGCAGCTCTGCATATGTGGTATCAAAACCCGCGTCTCCTCCATGTGCATCGCCATTGACATCTTCACAAGATTATATCATTGAGGACACTGGTCCTTCACCTCCACTGGAGGGTATTAGACCTTGTGCAGAACATATACTACATATTACTAATTCTCTGAAGCTGAATATTAAAGAACCACAACCTCAGTAGCCCTTTTCACTATTGGCCATACTCTCCTGTCACCACTTCTGGCTGCATCAATGCAGCAGTCTTGGGTTAAACCATCCTTGGGTTCTCCAGCATTAAGGTGGAGAACCCACTGATTTTTTTTTTGCCGAATTCAAGAGAATTGTGCCCTCCTCCTGAAGACAACACCATCACTGTTGAAGCATCAATGCAGCAGTCTTGGGTTAAACCATCCTTGGGTTCTCCAGCATCATGGTGGAGAACCCATTGATTGTTTTTTTGCCAAATTGAAGAGGACTGTACCCTCCTCCTCAAGACAACACCATAACTGTTGAAGCTGCTCAATTTGTCCCCTGCAGACAATGGAAGAAAATTAGACATCTTAGGCCACTGTGTGCACACACTTTGTTGTCAGTGAAGATAAGCAACTATCAAGCAGTGGCTGATTATCAGTAGGGTTTTTTTGGGGGAGGGGCAGCCTTTCTTTCTTTATTTCCCACCTGAAGGCCAAAGGTAGTGGCCTTGTTATTTTCATCCAAGGGGCAACATCTCATGATCCATCAGACATGTAGACATGAAGTGGATTGCACTGCTAAAGTGAAGTCTTCCTCTGTTGCTTTTTATCTCCATGCCTGACAGAGTACCATGGATATATTGGAGGATGCTAGATGGAGAGTAGAAGATGCCCATTTGATGGTGAGGGTATCTTTAAAGCAAAAGCAAATAACATCATGGATCGTTTGGTGAAAACTAGAAATATGACTTGTAAGATGGACATTACATCTATACCATAGTTTCAGAGGCATTTCCCCTCTAGCTGACAAACTTGCAACAGGCAACTTATAGACACCCTGTGGTGTACCATCTCCCACGACAGCTGGGTTCTCACTAGTATCAGGTGTAGTTGTGTTATAAAATTGGAAAGGTTGCCTCCTGAACATTTTCATGTTATGAAAAAATTGAAAAAAATAGCTTCTTTTCTTCGGAAGAATGTGAAAAATCTGAGAGATGCATATTTTCACATTTCAATCTGCCTTTCTCAGAAGTGCGTCCTCCAGTTTGCTCTAGGCCTGGCATGTCCAAACTTTGGCCCTCCAGATGTTTTGGACCGCAACTCCCACGGTCCTTTGCCATTGGCAATCCAAGCTTAGAATTCTGGGAGTTGTGGTCCAAAACATCAGGAGTGCCGAAGTTTGGATGTGCCTGCTCTAGGCCATCATTGCTCCACTTCAATGTTCTCCCTTATAACATTTCAGTAATCCCACAATTCTTCACAAATTGCACAGCCCCTGTGGTTGCTGTTTTCAGGACCAGGGAAATGCCCACCCTTTCTTGTTTTAGTTGTTGTACAGCACTTGGCAGCTCCAGTTTCTCCAAGTCTTCAGCATTTGGAGAGACTGCGGTCAAATGTATATGTCACTGCACCATATGTCCATTGGGTTATTCTGTCATGGATACCGCTCTCAAATACAACAGTGGATATTTCCTTCTAGCAGGTGAAAGTCACTGTTGGGTTCCATTAAGAGTTAAAACCAGCACTTTGAATTGTGTCCAATAGCTGATTGGCAGGCAATGGAGCTACTTTAATTATTGCCTTGCTCTCCTAGTTCAAGTTTACAGACACCACAGAAAAGAACAATGGATTGTAATTTGAACTGTGATCCTTGGATAAGACATCTGTGAACTCATAACAGCCAATCTCCTTTCCTCTGATTGTTCGTCTCCTTGTCATTTGTCGTGGATTGGAACTGAGAGGATTGAACTAAGCTGTGCAAGGTTATGCTGGTGGGGCTTGGTTCCCACCAGAAGTACATAGCTGTGGGATGTTCTGAATGATTCACTGTGCAGATTCTGAAGCCCATTTGAGTTAAAAAAAATAACCACCCAAAGAACCACAGCTACAACTGCAACATGTCGTGCCCAGATGACTGTCATTGCTACTAATGTTGCCAGGTTAAGATAACTTTCTTGACCAGTATTCATCTATACATCTTTATATCTCCATCATTTCCTTTTTTTAAAACTGTACAGCATTAGAATTATGTATGCTTTGGAAGGATTTAATGGTGACTTCAAATGCATTAATCTAGCAGTCTGAAAAGTTAAAAGTTAAGTAGTTTGTTTACATTCTGATGCATCTTCTTTTAGACTCTAAAAGGATGTGCATTTAATGGGCAAAAAATTATATTTCCTTTAAATCTTTGTCAGAAGATTGCTCATCAGAAGGTCTCCTATGGTTTGGCAGCACCAGTAGAAGAACAAAGCACAAATAATTTTTTCTTGATGTTTCTGCAGGGATGCTAGTGTCAAACTAGTCATAATTGCAGAAGCCTGAGACTGGGGAATTGCAAATAATCATTTTAAAAATGAGTCACTGCCCATTAAGGATAGGCTGAAATTGCTATCGTCCCCAGAGGAGAAAAGATATCATCTTATAGTTGTTGTTTTATAAATGTTCCTCTTGGGCTAGTTGGCAAGTATATCAGAACTACTTTTTTCATATCAATTGTAAATAATCTTCTTGGAAAGATGATAGTTTATTTATTTATTTATTTATTTATTTATTTATTTATTTTTACAACTGAGCGGCTTACAATAAAGAATTAAAACAGTTAAAACATCAAATATCAATAAATAATTAAAACAATAATAAAAACCTTACAGTAAAATCATTACACTAAAATTGCCATCAGAGGACCCACAGTCTATGTTGTATCAATTAAAAAACTTCTGGAACAGGAAGGTTTTTACCTGGCGCCGAAATGTCATCAGTGTTGGCGCCAGGCAGATCTCACTTGGGAGGGCATTCCATAGCTTGGGGGCAGCTGCCGAGAAGGCCCTGTTCCTACAGGCCATCCCTCTCACCTCCTTGAGGGATGGCTCTTTCAAGAGGGCCCCCTGGATCGATCTTAATTGCCGGGTAGGTTCGTATGGAAGGAGGCAGTCCTTCAGGTATCTAAGTCCTAAGCCATTTAGGGCTTTTTATGTCAAAACAAGCACTTTGAATTGGGCTCGAGCAGCAACTGGTAACCAATGAAGGTTATACAGAATCGGCGTGATGTAGTTGTAGTTTTCTTCCCATGTATTCTGTCCAGATATTACTGTTGTGTCCTTATGGTTGCTGTTGGGTGTCTTCCAGCATATTATCTGCATTCATGAAATTAACATACAGTGGTATCTCGGATAATGAATTTAATTCATTCTCCAAGGTAATTCGTTATCTGAAACATTCATTATTCAAAATGCGGTTTCCCATAGGAATGAATGGGAAACCGATTAATCCATTCTGAACCCAGGAAAAAGACACAGACACCTGACACTTTAATGGTATAAATACTGTACAAATACATTATTTATCAATAAAAGCATTTCAAATATCACAAAATAATTTTGCAAACATGGTACAGTACAGTATACTTCAGTGACATTTTATATTTTTTAACACATGCCAAACTTCATGTTTCACATTTTACACATGCCAAACTTCATGTTTACAGTAGTGCATTGGCAGTTCAGACCTTCAGAACAGCACATACTTTTTACACATGCCAAACTTCATGTGCAGTGCATTGGCAGTTCAAACCTTCAGAACAGCACAACACACACATTTTACATATGCCAAACTTTTCAATCATGTTACAGCAGTACAGTGCACTTAACAGGAAAAACATGGAGAAAGAACTGTTCAAAACAACGTTAACATTTTGAACAACTTCAAAAGTCTATGGAAGAGGATGTCAACTGGGCAGCAATAGAACAAGAGGGTTCAGGTTCTTCCTGCCTGGGCTTTTTAACAAGGAACCTTTCCATTGTTGCCTCTGGCACTTTCTTAACATCTCTTTAAACAGGGACATGGTGTCCATGTCGAAACTTCACGTGGTCTTGGGTGGGTGCCTTTTCTGGGTGGCGCCGATGAACAAAAGTCCCACATTTCCCACATTTCGCAGGTCTCCCTGAGTTCCTTGGAAAAGAGCTCTTCCTTGCTCCTTGACTTCTCCTCCAAGGAGACCTGCGGTTGCTCCACTGACTGATGCTACAGTTCCATGAGGTCCTGGGTACTAAGTTTGTGCTCGTGCCCTTTCACAAGCTCAAACATGTCCTCCTTGTTTACATCAAGCCCCATGGTCCACCCCAAAGACACAATTTCCTCCACCACTGCAGACTCCGGTGCAGGTTCGGAAGCATCAGGTGGCACAACACAGCCTGGCCATAGATTATGCCAAGCAGCATCCAGATTGTGCTGGCTGATCCCATCCCACACTATTTATTTATTTATTTATTTATTTATTTATTTATTTATTTATTTATTTATTTATTTATTTATTTTCAGACTTATATACCACGTCCTATTTCCCTAAGGGAACTCAGGGCGGTTTACACAGATTAAAAAAACAGTAGCAATATATCAGTAAAAACAGTATTGGCAGAAAGGCGGGGAAAGGGGGGGGGAAGGTACTCCCCTAGCAGTTATCAAAGGCGCCCTTGAAAAGCCAAGGCTTCAGCTCTTTCCGAAAGGACGCCAACGAATTTGCCTGCCATAACTCGCTCGGCAGAGAGTTCCAAGCTGCAGGGCTGGCCACCGAGAAGGCCCGCTTACGAGTTACTTATTTATTTAATGTCAAAATGGTCTCTCCAATATTCATGTAGGGTGAGGATTGTTCCATCAGTCATCTCAAAGCACTAATGGAAACGCTCCCTGGTGTACAATTTCTCTGCTAGTCCATTGGCTGCAAAAGAGGGGTGGTGTTATGGGGATGGAACATCACCCTGATGAAGGTGAATTCCTCCAGCAGGTCTTCCTCGAGCCCTGGAGAATGAGCAGGTGCTTTGTCTATGACCAGCAAGGCCATGAGTGGGAGGTTCTTGTCCAGCAGGTACCATTTGACAACAGGCCCAAACACAAGATTGACTCACTGGACAAACAGGATGCTGTATGACCTCCAGAAAATGCCCAACCACTCCTTGTCCACCTTGTGCCTCTTGAACGCCCATGGGTTCTCTTAACTAGTAGACAAGCAGAAGCTTGACCTTCAGGTCCCCACTGGCATTAGCACAGAACAGGAGGGTTAGATGATCCTTCAATGGCTTGTAGCTGGGCAACTTGGTCTCTTCCTCTGTGATTTAGGTCCTCTTTGGCTTCCAGAAGAAGCCAGTCTCATCACAGTTGAGGACCTGCTCTGGGAGGTAGCCCTCGGCAGTAATGATCTCCAGGAACTCAGCTGCGAAGTCTTCAGCGGCGGGAAGATCAGAACTGGCAGCCTCACCATGCCTCACCACACTGCAGATGCCAGATCTCATTTTAAACTTCTCAAACCATCCCCTGCTTGCCTTGGATTCCTCAGCAGGTCCAGATGTTTCTGGCTGCTGGTTGAGAAGGTCCGTGTGCAAGGCCTTTGCTTTGGTGCAAATCATAGCCTTAGACACTGTATCCCCTGCATGCTGCTTCTCTTCCACCCAGATGAAGAGCAACTTCTCAACCTGCTCTAAAACAGGAGGGCATTGCTTCATGATCCTCGTTGCTTGTTTTGCCACCCCTCTTTCTGCAATCTTATCCTTGTTTTTAAGGATGGTGGCAATTGTGGATGGACTCTTGCCATACTCTCTGGTAAGGTCAGTCACCCTCATTCCTCCTTCATGTTTGCGGATGATTTCCTGCTTGTCCTCAAGCAGAATCATCTCCCTCTTTCAGGAATCTGATGGCATCTTTGGTGCCATGACATCAACCATTATGTGAGCAGAAAAGGAAAAAAATACAATCACACAAAGGCTGCAGTAAACCATACAGAGCACCCTCACATTCAAGTAAAATAGCCAGCCAGTAATAAATGAAACACACCACTATGAAACCACACATAAACCACACAAAGCACCCCCTTGAAATAAAAAAAAAAAATACCCAGCTAATGCTAACAGTGGAAAACCAATGCAATTTAAAAATTAAAACAATTAAAACACCCACATCTATGAAATTAAAAAAATACCCAGCCAGTGCTAACAGGGGAAAAACAATGCAATTTAAAAATTAAAACAATTAAAGCACACCTATGCAATTAAAAATACCCAGTCAGTGCTAACAGTGGAAAACCAATGCAATAAAACAGTTAAAGCAATTAAAGCACCCCCCCATTCAAGAAAAAAATATTCTGCCAAAAGAACAACAACCCCAGACTGCTAAAATGAAACCCCCTCCCCCGAACACATGGAACATAGTAAAAAGCATGCAGGTAACTCCAAATAACCTACCTTTCCTCTGGAATGCTCCAAGAAAAAAATACATTTGAAAAAAAACCACTGCAAAAACCACTCCAAACCACTCCAAAAATCTCTCCAAAACCCAACACTCTTCACCATACACCTTCTCACTCCTTGCCTCATGCAACCCCCAAAGAATGGGTATGCGGATGCAGCCTGAGTACACTCTTTTTCACAATGCATGACGGAAAATTTGATATTCGAGGCAGCCCATAGTAAACATTTGTTATGCGAGGCAGCCCTATACCTGGAAATTTCAATTCACTATCCGAAACATTTGTTATCAGAAGCATTTGCTATCAGAGGTATTACTGTACATTTGTAGCTTTTGTTGTTAGTCCCTAATGTAGCATTTGGTCAATGGCATTTCAACAGTAACATTCATTTTTCAAGAAAATGGATCGTAAGTGGTGTGTGTGTGTGTGTGTGTGTGTGTGTGTGCGAGAGAGAGAGAGAGAGAGAGAGTACGTGTGTGTGTGTGTACGTGTGTGTGTGTGTGTGTGTGTGTGTGTGTGTGT
>JAHTLZ010003307.1:1921764-2031364 GCA_023846285.1 Phrynocephalus versicolor
TTGATCATTGCAGATGGTGACTGCAGCAACGAAATTAAAAGACACCTGCTTTTTGGGAGGAAAGCAATGGCAAATCTAGGCAGCATCTTAAAGAGCAGAGACATCACTTTGCCAACTAAGGTCCAGATAGTCAAAGCTATGTTTTTTTCTAGTAGTGATGTATGGACGTGAGAGCTGGATTATAAAGAAGGCTGATTGCCGCAGAATCAATGCTTTTGAGCTATTGTGCTGGAGAAGAGTCTTGAGAGTCCCCTGGACTGTAACGAGACCAAACCTATCCATCCTGAAAGAAATCAACCTTGAATGTTCACTGGAAGGACAGATTTTGAAGCTGAGGCTGCAGTACTTTGGCCACCTCATGAGGAGAGAGGAGTCCTTGGAAAAGTCCCTGATGTTGGGAAAGATTGAAGGCAAAAGGAAAAGGGGGTGGCAGAGAATGAGATGGTTGGATGCTGTCATTGATGCAACCAACATGGATTTGACCAAACTCCGGGAGGCAGTCGAAGACAGGAAGGCCTGGCGAGCTCTGGTCCATGGGGTCACAAAGAGTCGGACATGACTGAACGATCGAACAACAACAACAGTCTCTGACTATGCATTTGGATTTGGCTCGGAGACTGAGTTGTTTGGCTGCCACTTTCAGGATCTGGAACTGGATAGATCTCATCACAGGGTTTCTATTCTGTGGAACCGGACAAGACTGAGATGTTGAACATGTTGACATGGATTGAGAAGGCTAAAGAGAAATCCTGGCAGTGGCATCATACTTTGGTGCTTTTGGACAAGGAGTTTTGCCAGAGCTTATGTTACTGTTACCTGTCATGGAGAAATTTGTTTGGGTTTTGGATTTGGCCTTCAGGTAGGCAGTTCTGGCAGTTGTGCATCTGACTGAATTTAAGAATTACTGTAAATTGTCGCTAGTGAATAAAATTTGTTATTTGGTGAAAGGATGAGCAAATAATATCAAAAAGCTAAAGGGTCTCATTGTACTTGAGGGAACATGAGATTGCTATTAGCCTGTGGATTTACAGTGACAGACAGCAGGTGCTGCTCAGCCTAGCACGGCACCCAGAGATGCAGACGGGTACTTCTGACCAAAACATCTTTTGTGATTTATGCCTGTTTTATTGAAGCTACAACATCCCTTGTTGAAGAGAAAGGATATTTTAGCTTTTGACTTGAAACCACATGGAGTGCTACTAGGGCTACTCTAGGAGATCCTCTCTGAAATTTCAGCTGTTAGTAAAAAGCAACTGTGGTTCACTTTCTCAAAGGCATGAGGAGATATTTTTGAGTTTGAAGGTTTTAGATGAAAGAGAAGCTGTGCCAAACAGTAGGATGTTATGATATTTGACCAAGATGAAGGATTGTGAACAGGAGCCTGCAATTGGTGGCTGACACAGTTTATGATTGAACATGATATGAATACTCTGAATATCTTGATAAGAGCCCTCTACCAGATCTTGCTTGCTGCCTTGGTCCTGCATATCTGATTCTGACATGCTTCAAGTTTGGCACTCCAAGATTCAAGAGATCTGCCATCACCAAAGAGCAAAGGGTTCATTGTCCTATATAGAGAAGGGTGGGACACTCAGAATGATATCCTTATTAGGAAAAGGGGAAAGGAATTTTTAAAAACTTTATTATTATTTTCCACTTCATTATTCTTGGATCTAAACTGCAGAGGTCGCTTTATAGCATGCCAATAACAGTCATATGAACGTCAACAAAGGAAGTGAGAGTGAAACCCTGTTTGTGCTCTCTTTTTTTGCAACCCTGCATTAATAAAGGCTTGCAAAAACAAACTAACAAATTCCACATCGAGCAAAACATTTTTCCCTTGGGAGGAGAAAAAAAGGCTACAAGTGACAGAAGTCAGGCTTGCTCCACCTGAATGGACATCAGACACAGAAAATTGGTGATCTGCATATCTAATGAAGTTCATACTCCTGGATGTCCTTTCTTTCCCAATTCCATATTAATCCCATAGAGTTTTCCATTGGTTTTTTGACTTCCCTGTCTTTGTTTATTATTATTATTATTATTATGAAATGTATATATGCATGTTTTAAATTGCATGCTTTACTCAAATGCATTCTTCATGTTGCCTAAAGCAGGCCCTTGTGCTATGTTTCCCAACTTTGGGGACTTGCACATTTGCCTATGTGCATTTTCCAAGCATGCATATTTCTCCATTTCTTCTGCGTCTGTCCATTGATGGTAGGATTCAGGAGTACCCACTCCTGGCTGTACAGGGATAATCTCCATCTCACTTGTTTGGGTATTTGTAAACGACCCCTAAACTCCGCCGCAAATGGCTGACAGCACACTTTTCATGTACCTGCTCTTGGAGGGTAAAAATCCCCAGATCTGGATGTAATCTGGTGAGTGCCGGGCTCTCCTCGCTTCTGCTTGGGTTTTTTGCCTCCCGCCCCTTTAAGAGAAGGAATCAGAATGATGGCGGGGTGGCTTGGACCGGCAGACAGAGGTGAGCCTGCATTCTTTTGTCCCTTTTTTTTCTCCCTCCCCTCACGCAGACAGGAGCAAGGAAGTGCGGAGGGGTGGGGACGGGACGCAGGAAGAGCAACGAACCCCCAAGATCTCTGGTCCGAATTTAAGTGGCCAGTGGATCTTAGGGGTTGTGTGAAAAGGCCCTATGTCTGAATGGTCAGCTTCTGAAAGAGGTGAGCCCCGAAGGTCCAAGCTCCTCCCTGGATTGGACAGCCGTCCCAGGGAGATAACCTGGCCTGTGTGCAGAGGCTTGTGAGTGGGGTAGCCAAGCCAGGAGGAGAAGGGGACATGTGGCTGCTGTGGTACCATGCATTTGAACGGTGCTGAAGCACAATGTGGAACTTTGTGCCCATACCTAGTACAGGCTGTGTCTGTCTTGCAGAACATTCTAGAAGGGCAGACTGAAAGAGCCGAATTCTGAAATCAGATTCCTCATAAAGCGCTAACGTGGAGATGTTAAAACAGAGCTTAGGAAGAACAGGCATTTGTGAATATGTTGTGTTAATTTCAATTTGATTGATTAGTAATGCATCTACTGTATAAGTGGTCTATTCATGTGAGTAGAATAGCATTCTGAAAAGGCAAACCAGCAGCTTTTTGAGACTTATACTCTCTTTGAGTAAGCTTTCCTAATAGTACACTTGCACTCATATAAGCAAACCATTGCCTTTGACATTAACAATCACTGGCTAATTTGTTCTTTTAGCATCTCCCTCTTTTTAACAGTAGGGACCGATTCTGAAAAAAAGAGCTTCCACACTGCCTTCTTGGTGTGTAGTATTTCTTCAGCTGTTTTAAATCTTACATGACAGCACCATCTTTTCTCATTGTATCTTAATAATAGCTTATAGATAAACAGATGGCTGAACTTGGCATAGAAGGATAGGGAGTGTTCAAGGATCCTTCTGTTGTCTGTGCAACCAAGAGACAGCTTTGCACATTTTATGGATTGATAACTGTAAGTGTAACTGTTAGTGGAAACTGTTCTTTTGAAACGAATGGCACAAAATCAAGGAAACCAAGATCATTCCAAAGCCCTCTAATTTCATTTGAACCACAGTTCGCGGTGGGTGGGTGGAAAGGCTTTTTAAGGCGTATTTTTCTGTCCTTTGGCTCTGGGCACAGTTTAAAGGGGCCCTAACAGTAGTAGAACACTTCGAACTATCCAGAAGCCCGGTGGGTATCTGCAACCTTAGTGAAGATCTTGGTGATCTCTGTTTCTTCCCACAGCCACTAGGAGGTTGTTCATGCAGAGTATGTTTTTAGTCTTAGAGCATGCCATTGGTGGAGTATACTTTGCTTATTTGATCTGCTTATTTTACAGGAAAGTACTGTGATTGTTTGATTTGCTTGCATAAACAAGGAGGACTTGCATTAAAAGTCTTAGGCTTGAATCCCATTGCCTATCCCAATTAGATAAAAAATACACTATAGCAACTGGACTTAGACCTTAAACATTTCTTACAAAAAGCACCTAGAAATGACATTCAAATAATATATAATTGGGAACCTGTGATAGCAAAATAAATAAATAAATAAAAACAAACCACACACCCAAAATACCCCAAAAACACTGCAGTGAAAATTGAACATCAGATGACAGAAATGCTACTGATATAGAAGACCATACTGGTCTTGGTGTACACTCTTGTCATTGCTTTTCAATTGTTACTTTGAGAACATCTTTAAAAAAAGCACTCCCTGATTCAAGGAGGACTACTCTACTTGCGACTTACTTTAGCCTCAACTAGAGTAGGCCTCTTTGAATCTATGGTGTTTACAGAACAGTTGACTCACCAAATCCCCATAGATTCAGTGGGCCTACTCTAGCGCATCTTAATATACTAAGCAACAGAATTTCAGCCTTTTTAAGAAGCTTGAACATCAAATTGAGCATATTGGAACTGTTTGGTTCAGTGTATAGAGAGAGATGTAGTTATGTTCTAAGATTTATTGGACATGGAGACTGCAAATGCAACATAATTTTTGTCTGCAGTTCAGAACAATATTAGATCAGCTAGCACATTTATTAAAAGGAAACTGGATTTCCTCAGCACTCAGATAGGAATTTGTTATCTGATAGATAATTTGCCTTCTCTTATGTGTCACTGGTGTATCTACTCTCTACATTTTTGTTGACATTTCTGTAAGTTTAAACAATTTTACAGTATAACAGAATGATATGCTACGTGCTATTTTATATTAATGCCCTCAATGGTCTGCAGTGTTTTAGGAAATGTAACTGTCTTTAGATCATTTCAGACACACTGGCAGAACAAAATGCAATTAATCCCACACTCCAAAATATTTTCCACTGATATTCAAGGTACAGTTTGTTCTGCTGACTGGTGAATGAAAAGCCGTTTCAGAGAACTTGGTATATACAATATATTAAATTCAAGTTTACTTAACTCCACAGTATTTGAAAACTACACCTAACCTGTAATGATGCACATGGCAAATAGCTTTAAATTTCTCCAGGATCCAGTGGTGGCAAATCTTTAGCACTCCAGATGTTTTGGACCACAACTCCCAGAATTCCAAGCCTGTATTTCCAGTGACAAAGGACTGTGGGAGTTGTCATCCAAAACATCTGGAGTGCCGAAGGGTTGCCAGCACCGTGCAGCCCAGCTGATTCTGTTTGTTGCATAACTGGTTATGAGGGAACACATCTGTAAAATGCCTCAATCTTTGTCTTTAGCCAATCTTTAAAATCCTCCTGTGCTATTACTCAATAAGTATAACACTTTGGAAGCACATTTCTGTACGTCAAGAAATCTCTGTAGATGTCATCTGTTGCATGCTGAGTCATGCAATAGATGATTAAGGAGTTTTCTCAATTTACAGCAATATACTTTGAAGACTTACATCCATCATGTAATTGCTCAATAGGATTTCAGCCATTAGAAGGATGCAGTACTGAAGATACAGGAGCAGTTTATTTTATCCTCCTTTTTACAACGTACTGCTGGTGACAGAGTGGTGACACACACCATTGTTCCTCTTTGAATTTCCTTTTTTCAATTCTGAGTTACCATTGTTATGGCACTAACCTACAGATGCTTGAAGTTCAGGTGATAACATGGAGGAGAACTTCTAGAGTGACCCTGGCAGCATAGAAAGAATTCCACAGCAGTACCAGAAGAGGCTCAGAAGGGGCTATCCTACAAGTATGTGTGGTGGCTCAATGGACTAGAGTGCTGAATGGTCAGCTGCAAAGTCAGCAGCTTGGCAGTTCAAATCCTGGGTGCCACGCAGCAGAGTGAGCTCCCGCTGTTAACCTCAGCTCCTGCCAACCTAGAAGTTCGAAAGCATGTAAATTTGCAAGTAGATAAATAGGAGCTGTTGTAAAAAGCAGGAACTAAACAGTGTTCCATGCCACCATGCCAGCCACACGGCTACGGACTTGCACAACTGTGGCTTTTTGGCTTGAAAACTGAGATGAGCACCGCCCCTCGAGTTGGACAAAACTAGCACGCATGTATGGGGGAACCTTTACCTTTTTTTTAACCAGAAGAGGCTCAGAAAGGGCTGTCCTACAAGTATGCAGAACACATGTCCAAAGAGGTAGCTATGATAGTCTGTCCCAGCTATGTACCAAAGAGCCTAAGACAAATTGAATAATTATGGCATCATCTAATTGCAGCATGAGTGGGCATGGACATACACACACTTGCTTCCTTGGAGCAGAGGTAGTGATATGGATGCTAGAATTTAATGAAGGAAATGATTTTTTAAAAATACCACTTCACTCTTTATGGGGATGATAGAATATATTGATGCTTTTCTGCGTTGAGGAACTATCTGCCACTTCCAAAACTGGTGCTCTAGAGAGAAGATGTCTCCCTTATTTGTTATTCTGATGTAGCAAGGTAGTTCTATGTGTAATGTGGGAGAATATTCAAGAAAGATTTCTGCATGCACATGTCTTCTCAAACTGTGCAGCCTTGTATTCTACTTGGTGCTTTGTGCTGCATGGTTATAGTGTCAGTTTGAACATGTCCTTCCCGTGCAATGAAGTTGTGACCTTGCAAACACACCTCATCTTTACATGTAAGGGATGTATGGAAATAGGTTTGATGCTGTGGAAAAAAAATATTATTTGGAGTAAGCAAAGAGCTTGATAGCTGCAGGGGTTTTGCTTTTTAAAGTAGCAGTTTTACTACAGATTGTTGGTGCATGTGAATTTGTTTTATTAGTGGAAGCAGTGCTTAACAGGCTGTTTGAGCGAGATGCACCATCAGTTAATATATGTGTAGAGGCAGCACAACAGTGGTGTGACTGGAGATGAAAATTTATTCAGTTGCCTCCATTGAAATGTAAAACATGACCCCTCAGGCATGTCGCCTACTGAGACTGTAAGTGTATGCATACAAACAGGTTGCTTGGAATTATTCAGGACTCATTTCATTGTGATGAAACTTAGTACAAAACCTGGAATCCATGTTTATCCACCAAACGTATTTTCCAGTAAGTAGTTTTAAGTGCATGATGAAATCATCCTTCTCAGAAGTCACAGTTTGTTTTCTTACAGATATGTTCAGGTCACTTTCATAAACCATAAAAGCACTGTTTTACAAAAGAAATATCTCCTGCTGTCAAACAAAATGGCTGCTTTTCACATAAATATGTTACAGGAATACATATGGGTTGCCAAGCCTTTACTGTGAAATTACTTTTATGCTTTACAAGAGAAGGCAATCTGTGTCTTTAAAATTATGCTAAAGATATTGTCTGACTTGATTCATTCCTTACTGATGATAAAATACTATGTTAATATAAAATCAGTATGCCCGTGTCTCATAGTGGGGAGTATCCGGCTTCTAGTCTGTGAACCAGTGGTGTCGTTATACTTCTCTCCATAGGAGTCTCTTTTCAGGATGCACAACAGTGTTGCATCTGTTTATTCATTTCATCTTGCCTTTCACTCTCAAGCCTAGTGACAAAATATGAAACTAAGTCAGTACCATAAAATCCATACAGACCTGTTATTATCAACTGCCTCTTTGAGATTGGTCCACCTAATCAAAGCTCTGTAGAAAAGAGGTTGTTTGCAGCTGGTGCAGAAAACTATTAGCCATTGGCACCGGGGTCTCTGTAGTGGATCACCGTACACAGAGTAATACAGAGACAAATTATCTTTGAGGTTGCTAGGTGTTAAGCCTTTAGGGCTCTATTTGTGTCACACTGGCACCTTGAATTGGGCTTGATGGCAGCCAGCACAAACAAGCCCTCTGTTTTGTGGTCCTTTGTCAATTCAGTTCATTAAACATCTGTGTGCACTTGCCTTTTGCACCTGCTATGGTCTCTGGACTATCTTTGGGGACAACCTTACAGAAAATTTCTGACTACCAAAAGGGTTTACAAGAACATGGGTTACTGTGGCCTTGGCATCTCTGCCCAAGAGCTGTCACAGCTGATAAACGTCTTTGATTTCCAGTCTGTGGAACTCCCTGCCACAAGAGGTGGTGATGGCATCTAGCCTGGATGCCTTCAAAAGAGGATTGGACAGATTTCTGGAGGAAAGGTCCATCACAGGTTACAAACCGTGATGGAGATGTGTAATCTCCAGGCTTAAAACCAGGATACTTCAAGGGCCAGATGCAGGGGAGTGGTTGCAGGAGACAGATATCTAGTCTCGTGCACTCCCATAGGCATTTGGTGGGGCCACCGTGAGATACAGGAAGCTGGACTAGATGGGCCTTTGGCCTGATCCAGCATGGCTCTTCTTATGTTCTTATGTTCTTATGTTCAGTATGCAGTGAGAAGTTGGTTATTCACCATCATTGCTGGACTTTAATGATCTGGGTTAAGCAGATTGTGCAATTCTTTTTTTAAAACTGCATATTGCTTTAAATGGTTTTCTATAGACTGCGAGATATTCTGATAAAATAACTGCAGGCTCAGCCATTCTCTTGATTCCATGAATTAAGCTCCACTGGTCCATGGTACTTCCATCTTGTTGAGATTCCATAAAAAATGACCAGTGTGACAAGAGGCAGAGGGTGGCTTAAAGAATGGTGGGTGAGATAATTCATTGATTGGCAGGTGGTTTGGGGGTAAGAAAATATGCAGGATTTTATAAAATGTGCATTGATTGCCTTGCCAGTATTACAGTATCCAGTGTTGGAGACCTACCATTTCTTCCTTCGCTGTATATATCTTGGGCTGGACCAAGCGATAGAAATATTTAAATAAGCAGCTCCATTCCTTCCCTCCTAGGCAGCTGTGAAACTCTGAATGAATTTTCTGGGTCAATAAAGCCTTTGTGAGCTATTTCCAGTACTAGGTTCTTGTAGTCAGCTTTAAACCGCCAACACCTTGGGAGCTGCTGATGTAATTTGGCTCTCTTACATGCACTTATGTGAGTCTCAAAGCTTCGCTTTGTATTTGACATTTCTATTAAAATGCTTCAACAAAAGATCTTTGTTACTCTTATCTCATTCCATGTCTCTTTTAATTTGTTTTAGGTGGGAGGACTATGAGGGTATCTTCACATTTGGTTAAGCATGCTGAAGTAGCTGGTATTAACTTCTGTACCACAAAAGTAGTAAATATATTCCTCAGCTTTGCATCCTGTCAATGATGTGGTATAGCGAAACTAGGGATTGCAGGGGCATCAGTGTTGGGGTTCTTAATTGGCAGGCTTGCTGATGCCATTCAACACTTCAACTTCCCTGTTCAGTATAAAAAAAACATTCCCTAAATTTTCTATGGAAATCTATGTTTCTTTTGCTAACCTAGCAGGCTGCTCCGTGAGCTCATTACTATCCTAGGGATAAAACTTTATTAAGTTGCACAGCTTTACTAAGTAAGAAGAGTGTATAGGATCGAATCTTGGAAGGGCACCAATTTACTGTAGCTACATCACCGTGTTCTAGGATTTTTAAGATCTAGGACTTTTTTCAGTGTTTCTCTGCCCCCCCCCTTATAATTGTGTACATATCCATGCTCACGTATTAGTTTGCTAGTAAAGAGACCCCTTAAGATATCTTCTAAATCCTGATCTGGAACAACATCATTACAGCCATATTGAACAGAACTCTATGTGGTGAGTGCAAACCTTGGCAATTTCACAAATTTGTTTTCTTTCTTACATACTCCCTATATTTCCGAGTTATGGCGTAAGTTTGCTTAAATTATTTATATGCTGCCTTTCTCCCCATAGGGGACCCAAGGCACCTGACAACAGATAAAACAACATATTTTAAAATGCTATGTAAATATAATATTTAAAAGCTAATTAAATGTATATAAATATTCAAACAATCAATTTTTAAAAAGCAATTCAAAAACACTTGAAACCCTGTAAGATAAAGAAACCAGCATGCCTGAGCTAAATTACAGCTTTAAAGCCTGCTTGAAGAGGAAGGTCCTTGCTTGATGTTAGAAGGAGGAGGAGGAGGAGGAGGAGGAGGAGGAGGAGGGAGGGAGGGTCCAACCTGACATTTTGAGGGAATCCATTCCAAAGCTTGGGAGCTAGAAGGCCCTTTCTTGTGTCCTCACCCAACGAGCTTGGGGAGATGGTGGAACTGAGAGAAGGGCCTCCATAGACCTTGAAAGCCAAGAAGGCTTATTTGTGATAATACTTCAAATAGCCCTGGCCCAACGTGCATAGGGCTATACATCTTGCTTCTAAACACTGTCTACTCCTTTGCTTTGCAATTTAAGGTGCCCTTGTAAAGGCATAAAAGATCATTTGAGAACTGATGCAAACAGTCCCAGCCTGATTTTTCCATATTATTTCCCCATTCATAGAAAAGAGTGGCGGGACTTTGCCTGGCTCAAGGTGGAAACGTGACACCATCTGTTGAAAGTGTGCTGCCAGATATTCAGCTGCATTTGACCCTGTCAAATGTTGGCAATGAATGACAAAAAACAAGCACAAAACAATACAACAACAGGACATCCTTCTTGAAGGGATGTTTTCCAATTTGCTGGAACTCCTTTTGAAACAAGGATTTACCAAAGTTGGCCAGACTTCTTTGGTCAGGGTTGGGCATAGGGCCTGGCAGTCCATGGATGGCAACTGAGACCCATATGGCTCAATGTCCACCTGGTACTCACCCCTGTAGAACACACAGGCCTCTGCTTGATGTGCCTAGCGTCCCCAAAGCTGTGGAAGGAACAGGTGGGGGAGAGAAGAGAGCACAGGAGGTTTCTTTAAGAAGAGGTCTTCACATTTCATTGGGTACAGTCTATTGTTCTTCATTATGTAGCCTGCAGTGGGGGTTCCTACACCAAATAGGGTCAGGTGGTGGCAAATGAGTCTCTTTGAACTTCCATTTTTGTGCTGTCTAAGAAAACAATCTGCTTAAATAAAGAGTAAAATGAGAACAGGAAGAAATTGAAGGCTGCCTCTCAATCATGCACTGATTTCTCAGTGCTCATGTTTCTACATTTGTAGGGTTGGCAAATGCAGTTTTTCAGTTTGGGTCCAAGTCAGGATCTAAATATAATTAATCAGAATTTATTGAAGTCTGAAAGAGGAAGCAACATATTTGGGAGCTGAACAGGCAGAAATCCATTGTACGCTATCTGCAGCCTGACAGCACAGACTGTAAAGTCGTTCTGCCTTGTAGCATACGAGAGGGAAGAAACCTCCAGGTGACTAAATGCAGCAGTATTTTAAAATGGGAGAGTTGGTCATCAGCCAGTGTTATATGCCAGAAAGGGCTGAGTCTGAGACACATGTAGATTTATTACCATGTCTGCAGACTAGTGATTTTTGTGGCATTATTTTCTTTCTTTCTTTCTTTCTTTCTTTCTTTCTTTCTTCCTCCCTCCCTCCCTTTAATTTATTGGTTCTTTATTATTCCATGCCCTCCTGTTCTGTCACACATTTTTGAATGCCAGAATCACAGTTGACCAGTTATGAGGAGAAATCTCATCAATTCCTTTAGACAGTTTGACACTTCAGAAAAGCATACCAGAGGTAGCAAGCTGACTATACTATGTCTTGAGAACACAGGATTTCCTGGAAGAGGCAATAAAACTAGGGAAAGTTGACGGCTGTAGGACAAAACCAGCTATAAGATGGACTGACTTAATAAAGGAACTGTAGCCTTGTTTTACCAGGAATTAAGGGGGGTATGCTAATGATAATACCTTTTGGAGGTGACTAATTTGTATGTTTTCCATAAATCATAAGTGCGTAGCTTGTTGCCCAATGTCTGGTTTATCTTCCAGTGGAACACCTCAAGGTAGGAGAGGTACATGCCTTTGGGTCTTTAAATGAGCTAGTGTTGAGGCCAACAGAGGAGTAAGGGATGATTGTGGTTCATTGAGGCATCTTTTATCTGTATGGCAGTGCCAGTAGTATGATATTAATAGGAGGAACTAGATTCCCTCTTCCCCCTTTCTGTCCACAGTGTTTTACACAATATATTTTTCTGACCGAAAAGACAAGATGGTACTTGTCCTTATTCCATCATAAAAACTAAAATGGAAGTTGAATTTGGACTTTAGTTCCTGCAATGGGGCTAGTGCCCTGCACCAGATCTGGTGTCAATGGAGTAGTTTTGAAGGTCCGGGGTAAACAGCTCGGTTCTGCAGCAGGAGTAAATTGCCAGAATTCCAGCAAAAAACAGTGGAAGTCTGCACTATCCCCCACCCCCGCCAAGCATTTTTCTTCTGAGATGGTTCCTTCAGTTTGCCTGAGGCTACTGGCAGCCCCTTGGTTCTTCCAAGAAATTGCTGCTCCTCAGTAACTATTATGTGATCCAAGAGCAGTTGGAGACGACAAGGTAGAAAGGGCAGCAAACAAGCAAGTAGAAGAAGAGAGGTAAGGTAAGGTAAAAGAGAATGTCACAGAAATTAGATTGAGAGGAAATGGGGAAGAGTAAAAGACCCGGGAAACAAAGAAGAAGAGCCATATACTTTTACTCTACCTACATTCTCACAAGTTGGTCTTCAGATAGAATAGATCTACCCCAAGACACCTTTGGACACATTTCAAGTCCTGTAGCTTGGTTAAGTGGAGGTATGTTTAATGTATTGCTTGTAGGGACTGTTTTCTTTTATGGTGAGAAAACTGATCCTGGACCATCCAGCAGTTCAAAATCAGTCAGTGAGTATTCTAGACACGAATACCTGATAGAAATAGCAGCTTGCATGTAAACGGTATTACAGTGGACTTCAAATTGTTTAGACTATGTGTCTTGCAGGGGCAAATGCTTTTTGTGTTGGAAGAACCAAATATTCTGTTCTTGAAAAGAGGGCGGTGTGGTGTGTGGGGTATGAATAATAACATTTTGTCATATTCGTTATTGAAGATTTACTTTCTTGAAAATAAACCATTCTCTCTTCTGTAAACATGGCAACTTAAAATGCATACAAAGCCAAAAGAAAAAATACATGTGAGGATCTGTATGGACTTATGGAAAAGTCTTAAACTTTTTATAAACTGCCCTGGAAAGAAACGCTTGAACATTTTCCTAAAGCCTATTACTAGTGTATATTTGTATGTTGTATGTTGTGTGTGTGTGTGTGTGTGTGTGTGTGTGTGTGTGTGTGTGTGTTTAAGAGCACTAATCCTGTGCATTCTTTTTGTATTACTTTGGAGATGGTCCATGGGTTGCTTTATCTTCTCTGTCTGAGTACTCAGGTTTTTTGGGTTTTTTTTAGCAATGCAGGACATTTCTACATAGGGAGCAACAACTCAAACCTGCTGTTAAGCTCTGAGATACAGAATGTGTTCAGAAAAAGCTGCTGGCAGGCTCTCTTTGACCATATCACTATTGAATACAGGGGCACCTATCTCTCCCTTTTTTGGTGGGGGTGCAAGTAGGATCACTATCCTACTTGCACCCCCAGCTTTCAGTGGGTGCAACTGCTGTCAATGCATCCAAAGCAAGCCTTCCTAGCTATCAAGGCTCTTTGTTTTGGAATTTCTGATACTGCGAAGTGGCTTAATAAGCAAGCCACATCAATATAGTGGGAAATTTATCAGTTCCTTTTCTCCTTAATGGAGGGGCAGGGGAAGATAACTTTTCAGACTTTGGTAGAATACAGTATTGTTGAGGTACTGCACAACTTTTCAATAAAGAAAAATACTGTTTACTTTGGTTCATTTAAAGAATCAGTTGAGAAATTCCTTGTAGCCGAATCTGTGGCTCACGTATTAAGCCACTTGTTGATATTGGACTCAATAGGTTCACTTGAGCTTCAGAGTGTCATTTGGATGCCACATGGAGCGGTGGTTAAATGATTGTATTGCAGGTAAAATTGTGCTCATGACCTGGGGTTCAGTCCCAGGTAGCAGGCTCATGGTTGACTCAGCCTTCCATCCTCTCGAGGTCAGTAAAATGAGTACCCAGCTTGCAGGGAGTGGGGTGGGCAATGTGTAGTCTGCATACTGTAATTAAACTGTGAACCTCCAAGAGACTACTTGAAGTGGTATGGGGCGGTATACAAGCAGAAAACTTTGCTTTGCTTTGCTTTGGATGTGAGGATTGCACCAAATGGCATATCACACCTTCATTCAAAATAAAAGTGGCCCTATTTAGCCTATACTAGCCTGCTCCAAAAGTGCCAGCATAGACAAGTGCTACTAGTGGGTCAGGGAAAGGATTATAACCCAGTGTGTTTTTCATCTGCTTGTATATGACTGCAAGCAGAATTAATTTTGGAAGTTCAGTCATGTATTTTTGCAATCATTTCCTTTAATGACTTAATTTTCTTTAAAGAATTTTAAAGTATTTAATACATACTTTCAAGCACTATTACAGATGAGAGAATCAGTTGAAGCATTTATACTTTTACAAGGAATTTATTTCCTGATAAGAACTTTTATCTGAACCTTAATTGTTATCTTCAGCTTCCAGGAATAATTGCAACAAAGCAGATTTTTTTTTATATACCATGGTTTAGAAATAGCAAAAGTAGTGGCCCTGTAGCGGTACTCGTTTCTGATGGTAAAAAGCCAATTTTAAAATTATTTAGTTCACAAAATAGTGCATCATACAGGAATTGTCACAATAGATTTCTTTTACTGCATAATTAGAGCTTGCTTGCTAGACTTTTGATTAGCATTACTTTCCTTTACTTTGTTATTAGGAATAATGGATAGAATGGAGCATGGATATATAGCTGTTCAACTGGTGAGGACAGAGTAATGTACTCCATAATTTGCCTGCATGCATTTGTACATTGTGAATTTTAATTAGAATATGATTCCATTGTAGCAACAATTCAAATAAAATCCAAATGCATATCAGTTTTGCTACCATGGTTATGTTCATATTGGTTATAGATGTATTGGGTCCATTTGTGGGTACATTCTGTTCACTTGTTTTGAATAATATTTTATAGATATTATTTAATTATTAGCCAGCCTGTGCAGCCTTGGGAATGCTGTATATTCACATGTGCTCTTTGAAGAAATAAATGGTAAACAACCTCTGAGTATTCTGTACCTGGAAAACCCTGAAAAGGATCTCCATAAGTCAAAATTGAGTTGATGGCACATGATGATGATTAGTAGTAATGTATGCACCATTCTTTTATTTTCTAATTTATTTTATTTTCAGAAGAATACATATTCATAAACTATACTCTGTTTAGAATGCAGTGCAGATGAACAATTCTGCTGTCCCTTTGTCTTAGAAAGAATTGGTCTCTCTCATAGAAGTGAATGCTGTAGACCTTTTGATCCATTAGAGACATGCAAATATAGCTCAGAAGCATTTGTGGAAATGTGTAATAAATTAATTCAACATGGTTTAAAGAATCAAATAAAATGTAATTAAGGGGCACTGGATGGAAGCTGGCTTTTTAATCATAATATTTGTTTTGGCTGTGATTTGGAATTCTGTAAACGTGGCCTCAGATTGTCTCCATTTCTGCCAACTATAATCCTTCTCTAGCTATTAGAAGCGAGAAATTGTTTTCCGTTGTAAGTTCAGTGTGATAGCTCAAGTCTAAAACAAGGCATCCCTTTGCACCAGATTTCTGATAAGGGCACATGTAGTAGTAGTAGTAAATTTATTTACGGTCGAAGACAAATAAAAAGGACACATGTATTCTGTAGCCACAGTCAGAAGATGATATGCTGACTTAATAGGGCAAGATGTGTCCAAGCTTCATGTATGCACAGACAACTCTTTTGTTTCTATTTCACATAAGAGAAGACATGGTCAGCCGTAGCTTCCTATTACCTCCAGATTGTAAAACCATGTTTAGTAGATTCCAAGAAGCCAAGATTTGGAAGCCATGGTTTAAAGTTGACTTCATGGCATAATTAGCCATAGTTAACTGGCTACATGGCTGGCTTGCTGGCACAAAAGGTAGAGCATAGCAGAATGAGAAAGATTGTACATAAGTGCACATCCTGGCTTGATGCTGATGTCTTCAAGCTAACAAACCATAAAGAGGGTCTAAGTCAGTGGTGGTAAACCTTCGGCACTCCAGATGTTTTGGACCACAACTCCCACAGTCCTTTGTCATTGGTAATCTAGGCTTGGAATTCTGGGAGTTATGATCCAAAACATCTGGAGTGCCGAAGGTTCACCACCACTGGTTTAAGTACTTAAACAATACCTAAAACAACAAAGCATTAAATAGGAGAATCACTGAGGTAGGAGTTTTTTCAGACACTTAGGGCCTGGTTCACGGTGAGATTCTTGAATGTGTTTAAGTATTTCTTTTTCATCATATTTCTAGGGTTGTTGCCCAGATGTTAAAAACAATAAGTGATAAATATGTGGTTCCTTCATGTGTCATCTTGGAAATAGTTTTCTGTAAGGAATGAAATAACTTGTTACAAATTTATTTATTTCTGTGGGAGGTGGTCAGGACTACTCATTGATGGAAGTATTCTGTTCTTAACACTTGAGTATTAACAATTAAGTTATTTCCCCCATATCTTTAAACTGTTTTTGACAGTCTGGTTTTGTTATGTTTCATCTTCTGAACATATAGAAGAACAGTTCCTATTGATTTGATGTATTTTTCATCCCATTTCTTATTTTTACAGTCTTGTGATTGTGTTAGTATAACATAGGTAAGTAATGAGATGCCATAAGAGGGCTAATAATGAAAAGTGACTTGTTTTTCTGCATTTCTGGTCTTACCATTTTATTTTCAAATGAAATTTACATTACAAAAATACAGATATTTACTTTTTATAAAATACTTTGCAAATCAGATATCTTGAGTTCTGCCGTATGATAAATCAGTTTTATAGTATTTACTGTAACCATTGTATGCATTGTTTTACATAAAAGAATAATGAAATCTCCAGATTGAAAGATTACTACTTGACTTTAGTTCCATGGCACTTTTGTTTGCAGTTTAGTATTAACATTGGATAAAAATGATTATGATTTTCTCAAGAGGTTGCATTTTGTTTGAGGATTCTCAAATCTACAACAAGAGTTATCCACCTGACACGGTAATCATGCCACACCAAACAGAAGAAGCATTGTTGACTGTGACGGTCTCTAATGGGGCTTTGGGAACACTACTTTGAGTTTCATTGATGGAAATAAAATTGGTTCCACAATATTTTTTTTTGTCAAAATTGGGTTAGGGCAAATGCAATGGGAAGCTGTACGTTAGGTTCACATTTGTATAACATTTTAGGTATGTGTGACATTATACAGTGCAAATACATTTCCATTTCAAAGCAGATTTTTTATCTACAAAGGGATATAGAAGAGTGTCACGGAATGTACAAAAGGCTGCATGGAATTTATGCAGTGTATATTTTATCCTTAGTATAACACATTTATAAAGAGACTGGACCTGGAATAAGTAGCTGCATTCTAAGTAACTTGGACGGGATGTTGACATGCCCCAGAGGAATGGGTTGAATGTTCAAATGAAAAAGATAGTGTTGAGAATGAAACAGAAGGAAGAAGCTTAGAAGAAAATAGATAGATGAAAAGATGGACAAATCTATAAATTGCTAGGAGGAAGACCAAGTGGTTCAGATATCATCCAAAAGAGGAAAGAAATAAGCATGCCAAGTATGGAAAATCTTATGCTAGTATATCAACATATCGTTTCCATAGGAAAGAAAATACACCAAGGGGAGAAGCCATTTGAATGTCTGGAGTGTGGAAAGAGGTTCAATCAATCTGGAAGCCTTGCGAGGTATCACAGGACCCACAGAGGGGCGAAGCCATTTGAATGTTTGGCATGTGGAAAGAGATTCAGTGATTTTAGAAGCCTTGCTACCCATGACAGAACCCACACAGGCAAGAAGTCATTTCAATGTCTGGAAGGAGGAAAGAGGTTCATTCACTCTGAAAGCCTCTCTAGGCATCACAGGACCCACACAGGAGAGAAGACATTTCAATGTCTGGAGTATGGAAAGAGTTTCAGACATTCTGAAAACCTTGCTATCCATCTCAGGACCCACACAAGAGAGAAGCCATTTGCATGTCTGGAGTGTAAGAGGTTCAGACAATCTGGACACCTTGCTAGGCATCACAGGACCCACACAGAGAAGTCATTTGAATGTCTAGAGTGTGGAAAGAAGTTCAGTCATTCTGAACACCTTGCTAGCCATCACAGGACCCACACAGGTGAAAAGTCATTTGAATGTCTGGAGTGTGAAAAGAGGTTCAGTCAATCTAGAAACCTTGATAGCCATCACAAGACCCATACTGGAGAGAAGCCATTTCAATGTCTGGAGTGTGGAAGTCATTCTCAGAGCTTTACTAGGCATCACAAAACCCACACAGGAGAGAAGCCATTTAAATGTCAGGACAGAGGAGCGAATTTCTATCATCCTGGTTGCCTTTGTACACACCTTTTGAGAAGCCATTGAAAAGTCTGGAATGTGGGAAAAGCTTCAGTCCCCACACAAACCTTGTTAGAGAAGACATGGTCCTCACAGGGAAGAAGCCTTCTGAATGCCAGGAGTGTGGGGAAATGTTCTGAGAGAAAACACATCCTACGTCTCCCTGAGAATTGGCGAGGCCCCGAACCGCCAGGCGGAGTTGTTCCGGGTGGTTCGAGACCTCTCCAATCCCAGTTAGCTGAGGCTTCCTCCTAGTGATTTCACTAGTGAGCAATTTGCAGCCCATTTTAGATCCAAAATAGAGGCCATCCGTTCCGACTTGCCCCCTGGCTGCCCTAGTCCATCTCCTGATGTCCCTGGGGCCTCACCCCTCAATTCTCCCATCCTGGATGAGTTTGGGCCAGTGTCTCTTGCAGAGGCCTCCAGAGCTATGGCTTGTTGCTGGCCAGTGGCCATTCCCTTTGACCCTTGCCCGGCTTGGCTTATTAAATCTGCCGAAGGGAACTTGCCTGAGTGGGTTTCGGCCATTGCCACGGCCTCTTTCGGGGAGGGATGTTTTCCCACCCGTTTGAAGGAGACCATGGTAAAACCCACTCTGAAAAAACCTGGCATGGTGTCAGACGATTTATCTAATTATCGTCCGATTGCCATTGTTCCCTTCCTGGGCAAGGTTGTCGAGAGGGTGGCCGCTGTCAGGCTCCAGTCGTATCTGGAGGAAAATAGTATCCTGGATCCCTTCCAATCTGGTTTCAGACCTCTTCGCAGGACCAAGACTGCCCTGGTCGCTCTGCAGGATGACCTCCTCAGGGAGGCTGACAGGGGGTGTTCCTCCCTGCTGGTTCTCCTTGATCTGTCAGCTGCCTTTGATACTGTCAACCACAGTAAACCTGCTGCTCCGGCTGGCCGAGGCGGGAATTGGGGGTCAGGCTTTGGCCTGGTTCCGCTCCTTCCTTAGTGGCTGGACTCAGCGGGTTCAGCTGGCGGATGACTTGTCGGCTCCTTGGACCCTCCCGTGTGGGGTGCCCCAGGGGTCGGCAATCTCACCCATGCTGTTCGTTTATATGAGGCCGCTGGTAGAGGTCATCAGGTGATTTGGAGTTCGCTGTCATCAGTATGCTGATGACACGCAGCTCTATCTCTCCTTTTTGTCGTCTGCAGAGGAGGCAATTTGCTCCCTCAATCTGTGCCTGGAGGCGGTTCTGGAATGGACCAGAGATAACCGGCTCAAGCTGAATCCGGAGAAGACGGAGGTTCTGTTCTTCGGGGCATCCTCGTCTGGGTACAATGGCCCCCTCCCTAAACTGGGGGGTGTTTTCCTCCAGCCTACGGACAGGGCCAGGAATCTGGGTGTGGTCCTGGACTCAGCCCTCTCCTTGGAAGCCCAGGTGATGGCTGCCTCCAGGGCTGCTTTTATCCATCTCCGCAGGATCGCCCAGATCCGCCAGTACCTTGATGAGTCCTCCCTGAGGACAGTCATGCAGGCCCTAGTGATATCGCGGCTCGACTACTGCAATGCCCTGTATGTGGGGTTGCCCTTGACCCTGATCCGGAGGCTACAACGGGTGCAGAATGCGGCGGCCAGGCTGATGGTGGGTGCTCGTAGATTCGAGCACATCACCCCAGTCCTGGCTGGCTTGCACTGGCTACCCGTTGTCCTCTGGATTAGGTTCAAGGTCCTGGTTTTGACTTTCAAAGCCCTCCACGGCTTGGGACCAGAGTATCTGGCGGAGCACATCTCTCAGAGATCGACTGGGGCCAGTCCCACGAGATTGGCGCAGGCACGCTCACTGAGGGTGGCCACACCCAGAGAGGCGCGGAAATCGCATAAGCGTGACCGTGCCTTCTCTGTGGTGGGCCCCATATTATGGAACCATCTCCCCAGTGAGCTGCGCTTAGCAGAGTCCCTGCCCGCCTTTAAAAAGGCCCTGAAGACCCACTTTTTCAGGGAGGTGTTTGGTGACCTTTCTATTTAGGGTTGGTTTTTTTTTTGCCCGTGCCATCCCTGTTTGGATTTTTGCCTCTTTTTGTTTTCTCTGTTACTGTCTTTGTATTTCTTACTGGGTTTTATTGTAAGCTGCCCAGAGTTCCCTTTTGGGAAGATGGGCAGGATATAAGCCTAACAAATAAATAAATAAATAAATAAATAAATCTTATAAACCCTGGGAGGGCAGAGGCCTTCCTTTCTCATCCTGGCATGACTCCCTCCTGAGGCAATCTGGTAAAAAATCCCCTTTTCTCTCTGTTCTCACTTCGTCTCCTCCCACCTTTTCGGTTGTGCTCTATAAGGGTTTTGCATGGCTTTTATTTAGGGCTTTCTGTTTCTGTACTGTTGTATGTAGCAGACTAACACTTTACAAAGTGTTTTTACAATACAGTTGTGTGACAGAATTTGAAATATAGTAAATGCATTGTTTAAAAGGGAGAAGGGTTTTAGGGGAGGCCTGGATTGAAGCACCACCTACCTTCTCCTGGGCAGCAGCACAGTGGTAGAGAGTTAGAGGAGGAAGTAAAGGCCTTTCTCTCCGTCCTGAGTGAAGCTTTTTTCAGAGGGAGGGTCTCAATAGGCCAAGGATTCAACCTTTTAGAATAGGATAGAAGGAGTTGGAAAGAGGCACCTCAGAAGCAGAAAAGCTTGAAACATCATTCTATAGATTTTTGTAAAATGTATGTGCCAATACAGCTGTGACAGAATCCATGAACTAGACTCTAAAATGACCATTCATCGTTGGCATCTGTGAAGGATTCTTCTCTGGGGCCAGCCCTGAGATAAATTTCTTCCACTCACCACTAACTCAGGTGTTAAGATCATCAGGAGAGTCCCTTCTCTCCATCCTGCCACCCTCACAGTTATGTCTTCTGGGACTACAGGCATTTAGGATTCCATACGTACGTATGCTCACCTGACCCAAAAGGCTCTATTGTCTGTTCCAAAGCACAGTCCTATAGATTTTATCAAGGCTTGAATATAACGGCCTACAATTCTACCAAGTCATTTAGGCAAGTGCCTGTGCTTGTTCACAGTACTGTACTTGAGCTGAAGTGAACACCTGTATAAAACATGCAACTGAAAGCTGAAGGTATATCAGATGTTGCGATAAAACAGCCAAAGACTGTGCACTGTCCCGAAAACAAGTTCTGCTCTTATTCCAGGCAAGGTTCTTTGAGTATGTTATTTAACTTCGGCTGATACTTCACGTCCCTCTCGCTGCAGTTCGCAGCCCTGCTGGAGCCCGGTTCGAAGAAACGGAACCTCACATCCTTGTGGGGTCAATCCGAGGTCACCCCGCCCACGCCCCCTGAACTGCGCTCCAAGGGTGTCCTGGAGCTTGGGAATCTTTTCAATCCGCTTCTCGATCCGATTTCAACACGGAGGCAAGTTCACCTTGGCTCGAGGAAGGACGTGAAGTAACCGTCAAAGTTGTAGATCAGATTTCAGCCTCTAAGACATGCTCTGGAAGTCACAGGTCCATTTCCAATTACACCTTTGAGTGAGCCCCTGTGTGGCTTGAGTAAGTTTATATATATATATATATATATACAGAGAGAGAGAGAGAGAGAGAGATTAACAATCTGGAGGGGAATTATTTTCCAGCATATCCACCTGATTCTGCAGCCTCTGCTTGTCCTCCTTACCAAACAAACCCAGTTGGAAATTTTAGGAACTTGGATTGCGCCATCTACTGGTTTCTTCTTCTTTTTATTTGCTTTTTGTTTTTGCATACACTATTCCACTGGTACTTTGAGAAACAGAGTTTATTCTTATATTCTGAAGGGATATTTTTGACACTGCCTCCTTTTAAAATGCTCCTGGTTGACCCACATTCAGAGAGCAAATGACATCTTCTGGAGTCAAAAAGTTTGCTTTTTTAAAAAAATGCCCACCCTACATCCCTCTTAAGCCGTAATGGGCTAAGCTTCTTATTGAGGTCTTTATGTGTGATTTTTGCAGAGCCAATGACTTTCATCTTCAGCAGGTAGCAGGGATGTACAAGAGTGTTCTGTTTGGCTTTGGGCAGCTGCACCCCTTGTGACACAGATTGGTTCCAGAGAGGCCTGACACAGACTCAGTTTCCAGCAGTCTGACACCAGGTGAAACAAAGCGGGGGGGGGGGGGGCAGGGGCATGGAATTATACGAAAGCCAAGTTTTTAGTGGATTGTCAGTATCAGTTTTATGATTAAGCATTATGTTTATGATTTAGCACAGTAGTATATAAACATTTCAGTGTGAAGTAAAACTTATCATTCTGTGCTTTGGAAAAGGCACTTTCTGTGCCAAGGCTCCAATGATATATCAGCCCCTTCTGGTGCTGGCAACTGAAATTCTTCAGCTTCCCCCAGCTCGGAGAATGTGAGCAGTATTCTTGCTACTGCTAGCACAAGGAGCAGTTTGCTATGGGAAAAATGAACTTAAAGTCTCCCTTCAGTGGAGTAATCCTAACAATTGAGCGGAACTGGGACAAAATCTACCTTCCTTTGTGACAAAAAGTGATTACATCAGTCTCTGCCACATGCCTATGAAATAGGGCTTCCCTCTTGCTCTGCATTCCAGAGAGCCTTCCTTGTGGCAGAACCAAGAGTGGATATCAAATTGGAGCTTCAGTTTAAAAGCTTTTTTTCATGGAGCCGGTGGCCCTAGTTTTGAATGGTTCCCTTTGATAAAAGCTGTAGACCTTCAGTTTCCTTTCCCTGCCTAGCCTTATAAAGTGTACCAAGTATATCTACCAACCTACTACCTTACCTACCAAGCTTTATGGAAAATATAAAGGCAGTAGGATAAAACAACCCAAATATGGGAGAAGCTAAAAGGAAGAATCCCCCCCTTCCAGGTTGAGTGAGAGTTGTGTACATTTGCAGCTTAAAAGTATGTCTTTGGATTAGACTTATCACTTCTTTTCTTCTTTCTTTTTCTTCAGTTGGCTTCTCATCTTTAGATCTGTAGCAGGTAGGTAAAATGTGGTCCTCTCTGTATTGGGAATATGTGTAACTATTGTACTTTACCAGTGCAAATTGGTATGAATCACATTTCATTTTAGCACTAGTTAGAATTCATCAGTATTTCCTAGCTTCTTAATCAAATGGAAAGAGCTTGAGGTTTTAATAAATTCTGATATAGAAGAAAGTGAAACTTACAGATTCATCCATCACCAAATTCAATGGTTAGAGTAGGCCTGAATTCAACATTCAGTTGCTGATAGCAGCTGCTTCCTCATTCTTTAAATTATTCTTTTTAAAAAAGATTATCCTATATCTTTCCCTTGTAAGAATTTGTTTACAGAAATTAGTTGATGCTATCTCTTATTTCTTGACTCAGATTTGAAGCATGTTTTTGGAGTCAGCCTTTAACTTCTTTGTCATTCAGGTGACTGGGGTTTCTTCTGCCTTTCTTGACTGGAGAACTGGAGAAGTACTTTCATTAGAGGTATACAAAAACCAAGGAAGAACAAAAAAGGTTCGAGTCCATAGCTTGTAGCCCGCATTCTCTACCAAAATATACCTTGTCTGTTTCTTCCTATATTGATGTCTTTTTAGAAGCAGGTAGAAAATACAGTCCCTCTGTTTACATCTGCAGACACATCTGTTGGGGAACCATCTGCCCTCAATTCAAAAATGTATTTTGAAGAAGACGAGCCCGCTTCAGTTGAGAGGTGGGCTCAACTAAGTCAGCTGGATTTGGTTGTTGTTTTTTTAATGCTGATAGGTGGGTACATGCCAAGAGACGGCAGGCCTGGCTCTCAGAAAGGAAACTGGGCCATTGTCTCCAAAGATGGTGGCCACAGCTGCCGCAGGACAAGGTAAGCAGGCCATGAGGCAGAGGAAAGGGGAAAGGGAGTAGTGGGAAGGGTCAGGATCAGGGGGACAGGTTGTACAGGAGAGGGCAATGAACCAGAAAGTTTGCTGCATCACAGAAAAGTATATTAGTTTGGGAAGGTCCTGATTCTCCATTTTATTTATTTATTTATTATTTATATAGCTTTATATTTTTTGGACAAACCTGACCCAACCCGACTCAATGAACTAACAATATTTGATTATCTTCTTGCTTTGTTATTCAGTTTGTGCCTATCTCTAATCAGGATGTATTTGGCATAGGCTTGTATATTGCAGCCAACATATCCAGAAAAAGTGAGTAGCAGCTTCTGAAAGTTTATGCCGAATAAATCTCAGTCATCTTTAAAATGCTGGGGTATGTTTTGTTGTTTCAGTTGCTACAGAATAACATGGCAACTTGCCCTGCCCTTGATAGTTATGGACAAAAATTATATACAAGACTGAGTCTATGTCTGTCTTCTAGAGTCAGGGAACAAATTGGTCAATAAATTTATTTATTTAATTAATTTTGAATATTTATTACTCCACCTTTCTCCTTGGAAAAGGAGCCAAGGTGGCTTAAAATAATGAGGGACAATATACAGGCAAGAACATTTAAGACATATTCAAGTTAAGAACAGGGAATTAGAAGAGGCATATTATAACATTCAAAGGTAACATGAAAGCTACAAAGAGCCTGCAAAAAGAAAAATAATCCATTATGAGGGATGGAGACTAACATGGAAAACACAGGTGTTCTTGTGAAATCAGTCAATGCAATCATGCATGGTAATCCATCTAAAGGTCACATAGTAGGTAGTCCATTATTCAGGGGAAGCTTGCTTGAAGAGAAAGGTCTTTGTCTGCTTTCGGAAACACAGAAGAGATGGTACGCATGCAAGAATACTTGAGCAAGATCACTTACGGGAAGACTTCAGTATCCCCACTAGAGCAGAGCAGAATGTGTTTTCTGCATGTGAAGAGTTATTGAAATGCGAGTTGAATCAGTTGGTAAGTAGAGCATCAGGGCAGACGTGGAAATGGGGTGGAACTCTGTTTCTGCCCTGTTCAGAAGAAAACATTTTTCTGAAGTTATGCTTTGCACCAGGAAGAAATCCCCATTCTTACTTGAATTAAGTCAGTAAAATCACTCATTCTTTTCCGTTCCTTGTTTGGGTCATTTAAATCAAGAGCTGACATGTGAACACATTCATTTGACAGCAAACATCCTTAGGTGCTTGCAGATACGAATACTGCCTTGAAGTACAGGATGTCTGCCTTAAGTACAGGAGCCTACAATAGGGAGATCTTGCCCCGGTTGTGGAAATTGAAGATCTTTGTTTGAGAACTTGCTCCCACATTTTTTTAAAAAAGGTGCTTATTCCTAAAGAGGAGGCTGGGGAAAGCCATAAGTAACATATGACAGACTCTTTTACAAACTATAAATGTCAAAACATTGCCTAGCTTTACAACCAACTCTTAGAAATATTACTGGGTTATTACTACAACTCTTAGAATTCCTCCCAACTGGCACACTGGTCCAAGAAAAGCAATATTTGCAACCTCTTTATGCCTTTATGTCTCTTTGTCCATTTATTTCAGTCTTAAAACTCTTCCAGTTGTCTGTTTCCAGAAGGAATTTGGATAAAAAGTTTGGGGAAGTGAGCTATGAGCACTTCTGTCTCCCATTTCCCACCTGCTCTTAAAAAGTGCCTCCCTGTTTTATATGTGATTATATTTAAATCAGCACATGGAAAAGTTCTTCTTTGTCCTACACCTTCTAGGATTGCCTGGACATCATGATGACCGAGGAGTCCAACATAGTTTCTTTGTAATATCTTGTTTAAATTTGGGGTTCCAGCAAACAGATATACTCTTAGCACATATAGAGCTCAATCTGATGTTATTCCCATTTGAAAAAATACTACTGAAATATATTTAGATTCTATTAATTGAGGATAACAATTCCATTAACTTCATCAATCAACAGCACAAGCAGGCCTATTAATGAGTCTCTCTCTTTTTAGCTTTTAGTCTCTTATTTTTGGCTTAGTTTCTTAAAGTCTCTTTTTTTCAGAATACTGTAAGTCACTTGTCTCTCCTTTTTCATGGCTTCAAGTGCTCAAGAAATTAAAATTGTGGGACAGGATTGTGGGAAGTGCTATTCTTCAAATACAATAAAGTTACAAGATTTATCGAGATGTCATTTCAGTTGGACAAGAACTGCCTATCAATACAAAAGAAGATGTTCTCATTACCAAATGGAAAATGTTGTAGATGAAGACAGACCACCTAGCTTTTGAAGGAAAAATTGATAGTTATGGGGAGCAAAATTTTAAAGATAATGAATGTAGCAGGGGGACAGGCTTTCAAGAGTTGGCAAAAGTTATCAAGACTTGATTTTCTCTATCACAGATGCAGACACTGAGAGGCACTTTTCTGTGTCAAGATGGGCTTTGAGGACAAGGCTTCCACTTGTGAATGAACATTGAGTGCAATTTTGTTGATCAAAAATTCATTGAGAACCTACAGTAATAAACCAGCACATAATGTACTTAGAGGAACAAAAAATAGTGAAATGAAGAAAAAGAAAAGAAACAGGAGGAGATACGTTTAGCTAAAGAGATGGAAGAAAAGGTTAAACAAGCAAAAGAGTCTAGGCTCTAGGGGAAAAAATTGCTGAGATAGAAAGTAAGATATTACTGACAATAAAAGGACTGTGAAGCAACTTCTGAATCATCTGATCGTTTGTTCAAAGAAGCCACTGAAGGACTGAAAGGAATAAATATATAAAGGAAATGCTCAGGATGTTCATTTTGTGTAGGATATGTCAGAAGGTTGTGTTGCTACATGTAGAAACTGAGCTGCAAAAACTGAAAAGTGGAAACCCCTCAAAAAAAAAGAAAAAACAAGTTTGATCACTGCTTTCTTTGGTAGTAAAAACAAAAAGGTTTATTTTTCATAAATAATATTTCATTTAATGGGTGGGTGAGGCGGCGGGGGGGGGGGAGCCTAGGAGTTGATTATTTAAGAGGGAAGTCAAGGAAGAGTCAGATCTGTGTGCAGAGACCTGAAGAGTCAAATGGGAGAAAGTGGGTGACAGTGAAGAGGGGGAGGAAGGTCAGGGATAACCTCCCTCTCCCTTTGTCACAACTGAGGCTCATCCTGTGATGAGAGTCCTCTGAGAATAATCGTCCTGGACCGACCGTCCCCTATGGACTTAGGACAAAAAAACCCTAGGTACTAACACTGACCTTTTTCTGGCTGGGGGTTACTGAAAAATACATATGTTTTATTCATCAGAATGTTTACTGTGAGAACATGTGAGCATCAAACGTTTGACCCATACAGAGCTCTTGGTGACCTGGTCTCTTAAGTTTCTTTTCAATCTCTTTTTTCCCTGCCATTTTAATCTATTCTCTCTCTCTCTCTCTCTCTCTCTCTCTCTCTCTCTCTCTTTGTGTGTAGTGGTCTACCAGTCCTAGTGCTGCACCAGTTGGAATCAATGTTTGTTTTAATCCCTAGTTTAAACTCAAGAGATAAAATGCATTCAGGATAATCTCTGTCTACTTACTTTGTGCAGGAATTTGGAGTCAGGGCATAAGGGCAATAAGTGCAATCAGTGGAATGAAGAAACAACAACCACCTTTTGGTAAGGGCAGGTTCTCCAAACAGTAATATTTTACAGCCAATTTCAGACAGGTTTTTAAAAACTATTTGAGGTCTGGTGTATTTTCTGTTTTCAGAAACTGGAAGCATAATAAAGCTGGGGAAAAGGGCCAGGCTTTAACTTCAGTAGGTTTCTAAAAAAATCCCAAGCAGATAACTTCCAAAAATAGTATTGCATGCTTTAGATGTGTTACTGGTGTTAGGAAAAGCCTTACAAGGAAGGAAAAAATGTGAGTGTTTGCGTTTGTATTCCCGAAATAACAGATTACCGTGGAAGGTGTATTCTTTTGGTAAAGGTCAGTGCCTAGCTTCCAAATGCTAAAAATTAGACACAGTCAAGTATTTTGTTGGAACGTCAGGATAATGTCCTGCAAGGCTGCCTCTTGCACCCATTACCCCCTCTTCATTCGGGTGTTCTGCTGGTGAGCTGATCATTCAATATGGCATTAATGAGAGTTACATGCTTTAAGCATACTGCAGGACTTCCAGATCAAAATGGGAGACTTCTGTAGCACGTTCAATGTTGTGCTAAGTCTGGCAGGTCAGCCTTCAGAAAACTCATCTATTGAAAGTCGCTGGGGCCCATGTCTTTTTATGTCATGTACAATAATCACCATTTACACTTTCTTACAAAATAGGCTTCAGAAATCCAGACATGAGTTTTTTGTTTTCTGATGTAGAGCAGATTATCTTGGAGAACTGCCATTACTGACAGTGTTTGCTAAGTGCACTCTCCCGTAACTCTGTTTGGAACTGACCAAGAAATCTTAAGTTGAATTGTCAACCCCATTTTTCCGATTGCTGTAATGTATTTAGGCAGGAGAGCAAATAGATGCTTGTTTATTAGAAGCTAGATATACAACACATGTATTTTCTTGTTCAAAGGGTTGGTTTTAACAAGAAATAACATGGAGCTCTTCATTTCTTGTCAAAATAAATTGTAGAAACAAGAAAAGACAAACATTACATTTGTAAATTAGATATTACATTAAACAAATCAAACAGAGTAGAGGTTAAAATGGGTTTGAAGTTATTTTTTCAAAAGAAAAGTTTTCAAAACCCTCCACGGCTTGGGACCAGAGTACCTGTCGGAGCGTATCTCCCTGGCGCAGGCGCGCTCACTTAGGGTGCCCACACCCAGGGAGGCACGGAAATCGCTTATGCGTAACCGTGCCTTCTCTGTGGTGGGCCCCTCATTGTGGAATCATCTCCCTAGTGAGCTGCGCCTAGCACAGTCCCTGCCCACCTTTAAAAAGGCCTTGAAAACCCTTCTTTTCAAAGAGGCATATGGCGATCTTTTTACTTAATCTTTTTTTCCTGCCATCCGCACCATCTTTTGTGGAGGGTCTTGTCCCTCCTTATTTTATTACTTTTTTGTTGCTTTTTTGTATCTCTGTTGCCTTGTTTTAATTGTAAACCACCCAGAGTTCCGTTCGGAAGATGGGCGATCTAGAAATATAACAAATAATAAATAAATAAATAAGATGATGAATAAAAACAAAGGGCTTTATAAATTCAAATGGGAAACACACTGGAGGCAATATTGAGGGTCATCGGTGTCCATTATATTTGCAGTCAATCTTTGGACTATACTTTTATTTCCAGTTAGATGAGCAATAACTTTACATGCTTGGAATTCTTGTCTGGAGTGCCCATTGGCTGCGGGGGCTTTCTTGAGCAGGGTGGGAAAAGGGCCTGTATAAGACAGCTCTACCCTAGATCAGGCTTATGCTTAAGGCACAGCAACCCACACACCCTCCCTCAGGGTTAAGTGCAAGGCCAGCTGTCACTTTGGGGGCTGGATAGGAATTTTGAACCCTTACTACCTGGCATGCATATTGAAAAAGAGGTGTGCATGCAATCTTTGCCTATCCCATATGGAAGGCCCAATGGGGCAAGGATGGGCTGCTCAGGGTTAATGTTGCAGTTAAATAGATTGCAGTTTAATACTGGCTGGTAGTGTGGAGGTTGAGTGGAATAGCAGCAAGTTCCAAGGGTTACAGCTGCATATTGCAACCAACATCTCGGCATCGAGGAGCCTGAGAGTCTGTGGTTGGAATGGTATGATGCGTTGGGTGGCCAGCCATGGGCGCTGGCAGCCTAAAGTCACAAGACTTGGGTGGCTGGTGGTGACGAGAATCATCTGATTGTTAGCTGTCCAGGAATTGATGGTTGACAGCACAACATGAGCCTAGGGCATGGAACTCACAGCTGCAGCAGGGTTAGACTAAAGAGTTACCTCTGGTTCTTGCTTCAGCGATCTATGCTACAGGATCAACCCCTCTGCAAAACTGGGGGAAGTTAAATGTTTAATGAATTAATAAAGTGTGGCCCAGTTAAACTATTAATTCTGAGGCACACTATAAATCAGTCTAAGGTCATTCCACAGGAACCGTTGGAAGTAAAGTGTGATTAACTTCCTTTGGATCTAGAAGAGTACCTTGGATGTACTGGCATACATTGCATACTGTTATCGTGGGGCTGCTGCATGGACATGGCTGCTCTGCCTGATCTTAAAGCTTCTTGTCCTGAAAGAACTACTGTATTTTTCTGTGTATACAATGGAAGTAAGCCTTTCCCGAGGGGTAGGGGGTGGGATGGAAGAGAACCCAAACTGACGTTGCTTTCCTTCCTTTTCAGCAACCTTTGTATACTCTCTGTTTTCTGAAGACTCCTCTGCACTTTGTCCCCCCCCCATTGACGGGGTCTTTTTAGCGCGGTAAGGATTGTAGGTTTAAGAAGTGCCTTTCACTGCTGAAAAGCACATTACAACAGCAAGCCCTACCAGAGAGAAAGTGAAACAGTGAGGTCAGTTTGAGTTCTTCTCCACCCCGCCTCCTGTTGTTTTCTTTTTCCCCACTGCTTGATTGCCCTCCTCTCTGCTTGTTTGCTCAATCGATTTGTCAAGTCTTCAGAATGCGAAAAGGAAAGGAAACAGTGGGGTTGGAGTGGAGTAGACCTCAAGGAGGATTTATAAATTTTATTAATTTGGGGTCTTAAAAGTGTGGAGGGGCGTCTAATATATGTCAAGGTGTTACAGATGGAAAAATATGGTATGTCTAATACATTGTTGTTCTGCAGCTGAGTAATACAGTGACCCTCTGCCTATCGTGGGGGTTAGGGACCCGACCCAACCCATGATAATTGAAAATCCGTGATATGTGGATGCAGGTTGGGTCAGGGCTGGGGGGGGCCTAGCTGGGGGCCCTTGTACTTACCCCCAGCCTGGTGCTGCCCCGAACGGTGCTGTGAGGGCCTTCCCGGGCCTTCTGGAGGCCCCAAAAGGTAACTTCCGGATCGCCAAAAATCATTTCTGAAGCCTCCGATAGGCTCGAAAGGCCCTCGGTGGCCTCAGAAATGATTTTCTGCAAGCCGGAAGTGACTTTCAGTAAACTGGAAATGACTTCCAGTGCACCGGGAAGCCATTTTTGGGCCTCCAGGAGGCCTAGGAAAGCTCTTGCAGGCTCGTTTGGGGCAGGGCCAGTCCTGGGGGAAGTACAAGAGGCCTGAAACAGGCCTTCCCCCTTACTCCAGGGGGCTATTTTTCATATACAGTGGTCCCGCGATATAGCTGGACCATAGTATATGAACCGCGAACGGGTGGGGGGAAGGTGAGACGGGGTTATTATGGAGTGAGATAATGGTAAAGTTTTTACCTTAGAGTCTTCTGGTGGGAGATAAACTTCCATGAAAAAAAAGTGTGGCAATTTAGGAGTATTACATTTGATAATGACTCAGGAAATCTTGACTTATGTTCAATCCATTTTTGTGTGTGTCCATCATGCATATGAATTTTGTCTAAGTTGATTCTCTTTGTATTCTTGATTTGTAATGATTGTGTTCCAAAATGATGATCTTCAGATCTACTAAGGAGCATCCTGGTAGATTGAAATGGCTTGAGAAAGGTTTCTGTGTATTGTGGTTTCTTATGTCAGACTTGTGGCCATTGATCCATTTCTGTAGAGACTTTCCTGTTTGTCCAACGTAGAGTGCAAATGGGCATTGTTGGCAAAATATGGCATAGATCACATTGGTTGTGGAGCAGGTGTAATAGTGTTGTGGGAGTAAATGTGTGAGCAGAGTTGGCATCTGGGTTTACGGCATGGTTTAGTCCCTTTGTCTATGTTGTTGTTTGTAATTTTTTTTGTGTTAGTATTTGTTTGAGGTTGGGGTGGGGGAGTCTGTAGGCAAGTATGGGTCTCCCACTAAGAGCTTTGGAGAGTGATGTGTTCTTGTCAAGGATGGCCTGGAGATCATTTAAGATGCATGTGAGTAGTCTCACTTGTTGGCTGTAATTGACAACCAGTGGGGTTCTGTCATTTGGTCCTTTGGATCTGTCTTGTAGCTGGTTATCTCTGGGTATATTTCTTGCTTTGTTGCTTTGTTCCTTAATCATTCAAGGTGGGTACTGTAGTCTGAGGAAAGTCTTTTGGAGCAGGATGTGGATGTGGAATAAAAGTTCTTGCTGAAGGAATGAGGAAGGAATGGGCTAAGTCAGCCTACCTCACCTGGTGCTGCCCTTCAGGTGTTTTAGATCTCCTTTTCTAATGGTCCAAAACTACTGTCCTGACTAGCTTGAGGTGATGGCAACTATAGTTCAAAATTTCTGGAGAATACCAAGTGTAGGGAAGACTGGTCTAAGGTTTCTTCCTGCCAGAAAGTAGGGGAAAGGTAATGCCCCCCATCTCTTTCTAGAAAGAATGCTGCTTCCACTTTTGCTTCTGTCTTCTAGACCAGTAGTGGCGAACCTTCGGCACTCCAGATGTTTTGGACCACAACTCTCAGAATTCTGAACCTAGATTGCCAACGACAAAGGACTCTGGGAGGTGTTGTCCAAAACATATTGTGGTGCTGAAGGTTCACCACCGCTGTTCTAGACAAATGTGAGAACTCTTGTCTGCTCAGGAACCTTGAGGTGATTGCAGTTTTCCATTGGTGAACTTTTGCTGGTGGATTGACAAAAATCAAGCATATCCAGGAGAATCCTAACTTATTTTCCTCGCTTCCACCTCCCCTCAAACTGCTCTGGATGGCAAGAAATCTTTTTGGTGTTAGTTGCTGATCAGCCTAGGAATCTGTAGGGGAGGAAAAGAAGATTCTGAATATTTCATCAGCAGAATGTTGGATATAGCCTAAAGAGCAGGTACTATATATGTATATGTTAAACACCCCACCACCACCACCTCAATAGGGGTCTCAAGACTTCTTTCAATCAAGAAAACAATACAATAATCACTATTGAAAACACCGTAAGGAACTGTATTAAAAACAATTAAATATCTAAAACATCAATCAAAAACATTTTAAAATATATTGAAAATGTTTCATCATTCCTAAAACCCTCATTTGTCACTTAAAAGCATGCCTGTTTTGGGGTGGGGGAAGGTATTTGCCTGATGATGGAAGGACAGAGGGAGGGGGCTAATCTGGCTTCCTGGGGGAGTTCATTTCGTAGCCTGGGAGTATTTACTGAGAAGTCCTTCTCTCATGTCATCACCTCATGCACCAGGAAGGGTGGTGGGGATGAGAGAAGGGCCTCCCCAGAAGGCATTAAAAGCTGAGGAGACTCTTGTGAGGTTCTTTTTATAGCCTGGATCCAAACCATATAAGGCTTAATAGTCCATACTCAGCCTTTTAAATTGAACTCACAAACAGACTGATGGCCAGGGAAGCTGTTGTAATGAGGGAGTTATATCCTGTCTGTAACCAGTTCCAGTCATTAGTCTGTCTGCTGCATTTGAACCAGATGAAGTTTCAAACTCTTCAGGAAACTCTATATAGAGAGTGTCTTGTCCAGATTAAGCCGCACTCACACATTCTGCTGGTGACAAAAGACATTAGCCTGGGCCCAGAACAGTTGCTCTGGAATCAGATGGAAAGGAAATACTGTATTGTATATACCCCAAATTCCAAACATCCCTTTCCAGCAGTTTTGTGTAGACATTGAATAGCATTGGGGCAGAACTGAACCTTGGAGAACTCACCAAGCCAGTGGCCATGGTGTCGGTCAGTATTCCCCCAACAATCTGCTTTGAGTCCAGCTCTCCAGGATGGATTAAACCTACTGTAGAATATATCTCCAAGAGCCATCCGAGAAAGACAGCCCTTTTTGATGGCATCAAAAGTTCCTGAAAGATTCAGCATAACCAAATGGGACATGCTCTGTCTTTCCAGTTCCCAGAGTAGGTCATCCACCAAGGTGACCAGAGCAGTCTCTATCCTACAGCCAGGCTTGAAGCCAGCCTGACATGGATCTAGATCTGCTTTTGTCCATTGTGGCTGCCCTCTTTCCCTGTGTGTGTTTGCATGCTTATAAATGCATGTATGCATCTACTGTTAATGAAACAAAAGCTATAGCCCAGGACCTAATTTGTGAAGGTTCTCCCTTTGTGTTTCTTGTGATGACAAAAAGAGGAATTTTCTAAACATAATTGTAGCTGGTGTATTTCATTACATAGTATCTATTAAGAGTTCCATTCTTTCTCCTGATTATCTTCTTACTTGACCATAGATTCCTCTAGAGATTCTGTTCCAGAGGAAGCCTTTTCTGGAGAAATCGTGTTGTGAAGAGCATAGTGGTCTTCTTGGAGGGACTTACATGGCACCAGCTGTGATCTCATTTTGGCTACATGTGAAGAACTTCCTGTTAGTTGACATCTTTTAAGGATTCTGAAAAGCTGTGTTCAAAGTAATGAGGCCTAATTTTTCAGGTTTCAGTGGAACACTTGGATTGATGTATGGTTCAGGATTCTTAAGGGTGATTTTGATTGTTAAGCCGTCAACATTTTCCCATCAAGCATTGGGTGCATTGATTGTATGATGTAAAAGGACTGCTGAACCACGTACAGCTCATGCATTTTGAAAGAATGTTATTGTTCTTCTGCTTCCTCATCCTATCTTTTTTATGCCAATGTAAAAGCCATAAGCTGTTTTGTGGTAGTGGTTTTTACAAAATAATAAAAGAGAGTGAGAGTGAGAGGGGGGTATAATTAAAGACATAAATTACTTTCCTGTGCTTTTGGTACTTCATAATTACCCAATGGAAGTGGTTCAGTTTTAGAAAAGTTGCTGTTAATTTCCCCACTGGTGCTGTTAATCCTGTCCAGTGATTATCTGTATGGATGAATCCCAATACATGGCTAAAAACATTGCTGGAATGTTAGTCAGAATGCATGTAGCTTAAAGCACAGTGTGGGAGGGTAGAATTTTCTATTGATTTTATTTTTATTAGTCAATCCATCTCACATTAGGGTTTTCATTTTCCTTATTGCTTTCCACTCTTTCCAACTTTCTTTAACCCCCCCTTGTCTTTTTTCAACGGGTTTGTCCAGAGTCCACCCCACCCCACCCATGGCAGACTGCTCAGACCACTGTTTATTCCACTGCCGGATTCTACCTGAGTGGTGGTTTGCTGGTTGTTGGCCTGGCTTATCAGCTCTGTTGTTCCCGTTGCTTGCCTTGTTCTGGCAGTGGTGGTGGTGGGGGGTGGAGAGGTCCAGTCCCTGGTGTGGTGGTGAGCTGTGGTTTTAGGGATGATCATGGCACCATCATCCTGGTGGTCTGGATGTCGAGGGCGGCAAGGGTGAGGTGGCAATGTCCTAGGGGCCTTTGGTGGTTAGTGGCGATGGTGGTGAGGTGACAGTGGTGGTGAGTGCAAGGTTGGCTTTGGAGGTGGCGGCATTCTCACTGGTACGTACTGCTGATGGCTTCTCAGATGGACTGACTTCATGGTCTGCCATGGGAGCTTTCTGAGCCATCAGTCTCTTCATCCTGCTCACTGGCCTGCCCTGGGTGTCTCTTGCTGTATGCCACGCTAGTAGCCTGGGGCATCTTAACCATTCCTGGAGTGGCTTGGCCTGGGATGCTGCCTGGATGCCATCTGGTTGCCAAGATTGGGCTGGACCTTAGGCATGGGGAGGAGGCCCTTGTCCCATTTTGACATCTTGGTAATCTTGAGGCTAGCTGGCTGTGGGTAGAGACATAAATATTATATTATGTTATTATTTTATTACTTTAGCATTTTATTATTGTTTAGCTAATTCATTTCACTTAGTTTATATTATTGGTTGTTGATTTTGGGGGGTGTTTGGTGGGGGTGGGGAGGGATGGTTTCTGATGTTTGTATCTTGTTTGTATCTTGTGTTGGCACAATGTCTTTACCCTCCCCTTGTGTTCTTCCTTTGCTGTTGGTGCCAGTGGGATTTTCTATCTCAGTGGTGTTGGGCTGTGGGAGGTATGCTTTGGGATTGGGGGGGGGTCAATTGGGAAAGAGAACTCGGCACAGGCATCTCATGCCTGTCCCCCGTTATGATCCTCCAGCCCACTGCCATATACCAGGTAACCTTTCTGCTCAGGACTCTGACCTCTCCTATTTGCTGGTTAAAGATAGATGGTCCATAATAAGATCCCAATCAGCCATGACTTGACCTGACCTGATCAGATAGAATTGAATTGGGTTGCGGTTTTTGAGTTGGCCAGGTTCTATGTATGAGCAAAAGGGACATTAAAAGATCTTTTGCCTACCTGGGGCCTTGAATTGCCAGGTGGAATTGTACCATGTGGTTCAAGACTTCACCAATCCTGGTATGCTGGGGCCGCCTCCTAGTGCTTTCACTAGTGAGTCATTTGCAGCTTTTTAAAATCCAAGATGGAGGCCATCTGTTCCGATCTAGACTCCAGTTGCACTGATCTGCCCCTGTGTATGGCTGGTGCTGCGCCCCCTCGGTCTGCTCAATTTGTTGAGTTTGGGCCTGTAACTCCAGCTGAGACCTCCAGAGCATTGGTTCACTGAAGGCTGGTAGTCTCTCTGTTCGACCCCTTCATTGATTGCCAATGGTTCTTTTAGGGTGGCGATTTTTCCCTGTCAGCTGAAGATGGTGGTTAAGCCCATTCTTAAATGGCCTGGCCTGGCTGTGGATGATATGTCTAATTATCGTTCAATAGCCAATATTCCTATCCTGGGCAAGGTGGTAGAGCGAGTTCTCGCCGTGCAGCTCCAGTCGTTCCTGGAGGAAGACCTCTTCCTGGATCCCTTCCAGTCCAGGTTCAGGCTGTGTCACATTGCATGATGACCTATTAAGGGGGGGGCAATGGGTTGCTCTACCTTGTTGGTCCTTCTCGATTTGTCAGCAGCCTTTGATGCCGTTGACCATGTTATCCTCCTGGGCAGGCTCTCTGAGGCAGGGATTGGTGGGCCTAGCCTTGGGCTAGCTTCACTCCATCCTTGGGGGCTAAACCCAGTGAGTGAGACTGGAGGGAGAATTGTCGTCCCCTTGGACACTCTCCTGTGGGGTGCCTCAGGGGTTGGCAATATATTTCATGCTTTTTAACATCTATATAGGCTGAGGTCATCCAGAGTTATGGAGTTTGCTGTCATCAGAACGCTGTTGATACGCAGCTCTATCTCTCCTTTTCCACCTTTGCAATGGAGGCCGTCCAGAACCTTGATCGCTGCCTGGCTGCGGTTCTGGAGTGGACCAGGACCAACAGGCTCCAACTCAACCCTGAGAAGATTGAGGTTCTGTTCTTTCTTCTGTTCTCTTCCCAGTCTGGGTGGGACTGTCCTCCAGCTGGCTGAAAGTGTGAGGAGTCTGTGCATCATCCTGGATCCAGAGCTGTCTCTGGAGTCCCAGATGGCTGCTGGGTCCAGGTCAGCCTTTTACCAACTTAGGCTTATTGCCCAGATTCGCCCGTACCTTGATGGGAAGTCCCTGAGGATGGTTGTGAAGGCACTGATCATGTTGAGGATAAATTATTGTAATGCTCTTTACATGGGGCTTCCCTTGACCCTAGTTCACGATCGCAGTGGGTGCAGAATGAAGAGGCCAGGTTGGTGGTTGGTGTAGGCAGATTTGACCACATCACCCCAATTGTGGTCTGCCTGCACTGGAAGCCCTCGGGAGAATAAGGTTCAAGGTGTTGGTGTTGGTTTACAAAACCCTCCATGTCTTGTTACCTGAATATCTGGCAGAGCGCATCTTCCAAAGGTTAGTGCTGGCCCAACCCTCCAGAGCCTCATTGGCACTCTTGCTCTGGGTGGCCATCCCTAGGGAGGCCCGTAAGGTTGCTACACACAATGAAGCCTTCTTGGTGGCCGGACTGGCTACGTGGAACAAATTGCTCAGCAAGATTTGCCAGGCTCAATCCCTAATAGCCTGTAAAAAGACAGTGAAAACTTGGCTTTTCAAAGAAGCATTCAGCGATCGCTAATGTTTGTCCTGTGCTCCCCTGTGATTTGATGTTGCATCATAAAAAAATTTTGTGCCTCTTGCTGGGTTCTTTGTTCTTTATTGCTTTGCTGGTTTTGATTTGGTGTTTTTATTTTCTTTGTCTTATTTTTAGTAGCATATGTGTTGTTTTATATGTAAAGTGTCCAGAGTGGTATAGACATATAAAAATAAATAAATAATAAATAAATAACTTCCTGGAATTAATGTCTTTGCTAATGTATCTCATCCTCTCATGCTATGTCTATACAGAACAATACTTTCTATTTAATTATATGAGCATGTAGTTGGCTTGAACTGATCTAAGTTCAAATAAACCTGTTGCTTATCCTTCTAGCAGTTGTACAAGCAGCGGCTTCTCATTTATTTACTCAATATTGAAATAAGTATATGCTGTCCACTATTGTTCTGTAGTTGAACCTGGATCTACTAAAGCTGCATTAACTAGGTTAGAATAAAATAATCTGTAAATTTTAAAAATGGACTAGATTAATGAATGAGATTACTGGTTGATATTTTCTTTAAAAAAAAAACCAGAATGGCTGCTGGTGCTAACTCTGTGGAAACACTAGAGGGCATGATGATTATGCTGCAAAAAGCAAAATTGCATTCAGAGTGATATCCGGCCAAGTGACATGAGCACATTACAACATTATTACAATAGCTGTTTTTTAAAGCAAAAAAAGCAAAGTGTTCTGCTTATATACCGCCCCATATCACTTCAAGTAGTCTCTGGGCAGTATGGTATACAGTTTAATTACAGTATTCAGGCTACACATCCCCCCCCCAGCAAGCTGGGAACTCATTTTACCAACCTCGGAAGGATGGAAGGCTGAGTCAACCATGAACCTGCTACCTGGGATTGAACCCCAGGTCATGAGCACAGTTTTAGCTGCAGTACAGCTACAAATTTAAAGACTTTGCACAGTGCATAATGAATATAAAACATTGCACCTTGCAGGCCACTTCAGTACAGTGGTATATCTGATAACAAATTTAATTCATTCTCTGAGGCAATTCATTTTCTGAAAAATTGGTTATCTGAAATGCGGTTTTCCATTGAAATGAATGGGAAACCAATTAATCTGTTCTGGAGGTCCGCCCAAAAGGCAAAAAAGCTGCTTTCCCCCCCAGACCTCTTTATAACGTGCACTTTAAAGGCATGCAGTGCTGGAAAACACCCTGCCCTACAGTGCAATGCAAACATGGAGAAAAGAAAGCAGCAAGACTACCCTAGCCTGTTCCCACCAAAAATGCAATGGGTTAAAATGCAAACATACACAAACACAAGCAGCAAGAGAACCCCCCACCTGTTCTTGTCTGCAGAGCAATGGAAAATATTGAAAACATGGACAGAAGAAAGCAGCAAGACTACCTCAGCTTGTCTCACCAAAAATGCAAAGAAAGGCAGTGCAAAGATTAATAAAACCTAGCTCCCTATCTTTCCAAGTTCAAAAGGTCCAAATCCCTTAATGAAAAATGTCCAGAATGCCTCCAAAACACCATGGAAAAAAAAAACCCACTCCAATTCCTCCCACCCCTTCTCAAACTACATGTGCGTGTGTGTAATGCATCCGGGGTACACTTTTTTGCAAGGCATTATGAAAAATTTGTTATCAGAGGTAGCCCATAGGGAACATTCATTATCCGAGGCAGCCCTATACCTGGAAATTTCCATTTGCTTTCCGAATTATTCGTTATCGGAGGCATTTGTTTTCTGATGTATTACCTTGAAATTTTTAAGCAGCTTAATCTCATGTATGTAGGATATGAGTGGCATATGTGGACCACTGCTTAAATGGCTGGTAGACTGGCAGGGCTGCTCATCTTTGTGTTAGGATAGCCTTGGAGACACCAGCTCCTGAGCACCCCCTAGTGTGGAGCTTTGGAGGGACTTAATCCCTGCTCTCAGTATGGCTCCTCTCTGCTGCCAAAGTGACAGTGGTGGTCCTGCTCATCTCTATACAATGGTTCCCAGAGAAATATAATGTATTATGCTCATGGATGTAATGTATACTAGCCCTTGCCCTTTGGCTTACAGTTTAGAAACCCAAAGAAAAGGGGATGTGCAAGGAAAAGAAACACACAAAAATTAGTTCAGCATTTAGAAAATTTTAGGATATACTGGATTTTATAGTGCTGCGTGAAACCTTGAAGGTAATTAGAAAGTCCCTAGCAGAGGGGGAAAGGCAAAGATAATTTCCCTTGTAGTGCTGCTTCTGCTCTTCACAGCTGCACTGATTATCAGAAGTCTGATGGCAAAAAAAGAAAAAAATCCCTTTCCAAGTAGCATGCAAGCAAATTGCTGGCCCTTGTGTGTCCTCCTGTGATGTATAAGGCCCTAAACCTGTCACCACACTGTCACAAAGGGATTATTCAGCTCAGCTGCAATTTACAGTAGCATAGCCTTTGTGCAGTTGCAATTAGAATCCTGGAGTGGGAGCAAGAGGGTGGGTTTTGGAAGCAGCTGGACTCAGATATGATGAAGGTATGCCTGGCTTTTAAACCTACTGGTGCTGCTTTCTGCTTGTCAGACTATTAGTCCTTCAGGGCACGCAATGTTAGCAGGGCCAAGGCTTTTTTACAAACCTACTGAACGTTAGAGGGCCACATTCCCAAGGGGGCTTAACTAAAGTGGGAAGGTATGTAAATGAAGTGTCTATTTTTTTTAATACTCGTTTAAATAATATTGGATGGTTTATTTCCACCATTAAAATAAAAACCCACCTGATACAAAATTAATGTAGACACTTAATTTAAAACATTTAATTTTATTTTTTAAAAATACATCATAAAATAGTGTTCATTTCTCAGCAACCAAAAGCATTTGTCGTGCAGTGGATGAAATGGCAATCCATAGCATGTATATTTTAAGTGCATTATTAATACCCTCAATGCAGATACCTTTTTAACCCACAAAGAAGTAGCATGAATAGTAGCATCAACTGCAGAGTATTCCAGTTCTGTGGCTCTCTGAGGCCCAAAGAGTTGCGACCATAAGGGCAAAGCAAAAGCAAAGCAAAGTGTTCTACTGATATTCCACCCCATCATACTAAAGGCAGTCTCTGGGTGTTTAATTATGCAGTCTACACATCCCTCCCCGGTAAGTTGGGTACTCATTTTACTGACCTTGGAAAGGTGAATGAACCTTGAGCCGGCTACCTGGAATTGAACCCTGGGTTGCAAGCACACTTTTGGCTTAGTACAGCAGTTTAACCACTGCACCACGAGGCATGGGAGAAGAGATAGTCTCCAGTTAGGCAGGAGGAAAGTTTCAGGCATAAAGGAATAAGGCAGTCAGATCAAAGGCTTTGTAATATATATAATGCAAGATTGTTTTTGCTGTACAAGAAAAAGATATAAGCAATCAAATTAAAAACAATGATTAAAGAACAGAATCATTATTTTCCACAACAACTTTTTTTCTTCCCTATATTTCTTGGGGGTCTTGGATGGCTTTGTGGTTGCACGCAGTCCATGGGCCACACTTGACCCATCTCTAATCTGCATTGTCTGTTCGTGGTCAGCAACAGCATTTCTGGTTGTCAGAGAGTGGACGTCTAGTGCTGTCACCCAAGATAGCTACTGGATATGCCCAAGATGGAACTTGGGATTTCCAGCAGCCAAAACAGCTGAGCAGTGTCATCTTTCAGCATGAGAACTAACTCCAGCTCTCCTACCCACGTCACCCCCACCCACCCACGGCCATGGCGCTGGGTCACCTTTGTGGGCTCAGGGGGGAAGCATGGACCAGCCTGGGTGGTGGTGGGGAGATCCAGGATGGGGGGACCATGGTGTATCCCTGCCACCCCCCTGCCCAGATCTCCCCCCCCCAGCCTGGTTTTTGCTCCCGTGTGAGCCCACGGAGGAGGAATGGGCTCGGTGTCATGAACGCAGGTGAGGGACAATGGGGGGAGAGCAGGGGGGAGCCATGCCTCTGCTATCCCCGTTTCTGGGTGGGATACCTGGGTGGAGTGGAGTCTCCTGCCCGGTCCCTCGCCTGTGCCGCTGCTGCCGCAGTTGCGAACGCGGTGGGTGGTTTTTGCCCAAGGAGGGTGGCTCCTCCTCCTCCTCCCCCCTCTTTTTGCCGACCCTCCTTGGTTCCCTTCCCAGTGCTCCAAAAGGCCAGGCAGGCCATTAAAAAAAAATCCATGTGGATCAGGAGGCCTGAGACCTTGTGGGCTACTTCAAACGGCCCCATGGTCAACCGGTAACCCGCGGTCAACATGTTGTGCAGGCCTGCCCTAGATAATACAAAGTTTAAGAGGAAGTGTGGAGAAAAGAAAGACAAAATGTGCATGCTTCATTTGTGTATTAGGGCCAGTTTTATTTATTCCGAAAGCATGGACCATAGAGGAAAAGCGGATTTGCCCAGTCATCTACCACACACACACACAAATTGCACAGGGTATTTCTCAGCTTTTGAAGTGGCCAACTGAAGTTGAACAACTGTTCTTGGTTGCCCCTACTCTTTTTTCCCATGCAGAGCACAAAGGGACATCTGATCTAAGATTAGGAAACAAGACTTGTCAAAATAATCTATAACAACCTTTGGAATTCATTCCCCCGGCAGCATTTGAGACAGTATTTGCTCCAACTTGGTTGCAAAGGTAAAAGGTATATATGATCAAGTTCTAGTTTAAACCACTTCCTTGTTTTATTACTTACAGAATGCATATTTGAAATACTTTGATAAGGTGGCTGAGGACAAGAGTACAGTACACAGGTTGCTGAGTTGCCCAGAGAATAGGGTTTCAAAGCAACTTTTTAAAATAGCTGTGTATTATATCTTGCATATACTGTAGATTTTGGATAAGTGGGTTCAATTTGGGAATAGGTGGCCTTCTCCAGCTACGTATGGGCCCAGTTTGTGGCATTGCATAGTTAGTCTGTGTCATGACAAACAAGGACCGTGGTCCCCAGTTAGCGCCAACCCCTGCCAATATGACGAATGGTGAGATATGGTGTGAATTACAGTTTAATATCTGGAATGCCATAGTTTCCACACCATGTATTCAACCATAGCCTGGCATTTTAGAAAGTGATCATGCTCATGTCTTCGCTTGAACATTGACCATTTTGTATACTTTAGCACATACTCAAAGAAAAGATTGGCATCTGCTTTGACTTTTACATTAAATATAGCTTGCTATTGCATCTGAACAAGAATTGCAATCACATTAAGAAATTCTTTAAGAAACCAAGAGCAGAGATTTTGCCTTATTGCAATAAGGCAAATAAATTCTAGCTTAACCCCAGAACAGCCAAACTGTAGTGTAGTCTTAAACCCTATAACAGTGATGGCGAACCTTTTAGAGACCGAGTGCCCAAAGTGCGATTCAAAACCCACCTATTTTTCACAAAGTGCCAATACAGCAATTTAACCTGAATAGTGTGGTTCCCCAGGTTACAAGTGCTTTGGGAAAGCGAGGATCGAAGAGCAGACTTCTGAATTTCCCATGACCATAGCACCCTCACTGTGGCCACGGTAAATTCAAAAAACCTGTTATTTGATCCTCTCTCTCCCAAAGGGTAGCAACCCATGCTACACTTCCAGAGAGCAAGGATTGAAGAGCAGGGATGCTACCTTTCGAGAAAGCAAGGATTGAAGAGCAGGGATTCTACCTTTCGAGAAAGCAAGGATCAAAGAGCAGACTTTTGAATTTCCCATGTCCACAGCACCCTCGCTGTGGCCGTGGGAAATTAAAAAAATCTGCTCCTTGAGCCTTGCTTTCCTGAAGGGTAGCACCCCTGCTCTTCGATGTTCACTTTCCCGAAGGGTAGCACCCTTTGGGAAAGCGAGATTCAAATATCAGGCTTTTGAATTTCCCACAACCACAGTATTCTCACTGTGGCTACAGGAAATTCAAAAACCTGCTCTTCAATCCTCGCGTTCATGAAGAGTATTTATTTATTATTTATTTATTGGATTTTTATACCGCCCATCTGGCAGCGAGGTCACTCACTGGGAAGAGAGGTGGATGGGGTGGTATACCATCGGGAAAGCCAGGGAGAGTGGTGGCGGCTTGTAGGCTCATTTGTACCCCCAGTTTACTCTCCAGCCATGCCGCTGTGGGCATCCCAAAAGCAGCGTGGCTGGAGAGTAAACTGGGGCTAAGAGGCAACCAAAATTCTGCCTCCCCTTTGCCCGGCTCTCTTCATGGATCCATTTTGGCAGTCTTGAAATGGCTCCGTGAAGAGAGCCATGCGAAGGGGAGGCAGTGGTTTGTGGGCTCCTTCGTAGCTCCAGTTCATTCTCCAGACACAGTGCTTTTGGGATTTCTAGAGTGGCGTGGCTAGAGAGTAAACAGGGGCTATGAACAAGCCCACAACCCGCTGCCTCCCCTTTGCCCAGCTCTCTGCACAGAACACAGTTGCATGCTTCAAGTTGAGGCGGAAGTGCCATGGCTGTGAGGGGGGCGATGTCGCATGCCCACAGAAAGGGCTCTGTGTGCCACCTTTGGCACCTGTGACATAGATTTGCCAACCCTGGCCTATAACAAAGAGGCATTGCTCAAGGCAGGGGATTGTTTACAGAGAATGGAGAGACTCTAGTCTAAACTAACACTCGGACATATTTGATTCATGTCAAATCTGCAGCTTCCTTCTTGCTAGCAGTCTGCCTTTAGGTGCAATGGGCACTACATCTGGTGCAATTTGTTTTGATAATTCTTTTCCTCCTCTGCTTAAAGATTTTATACTTCTTCTGTCGACTGAAAGCTTCTGTAGTATTTGCAAGCTCATATTATGTGTAACTTTTTAATAATCCAGTACAGGTATTTCACTTCTGAAATACCATATATACTCAAGTATAAGTTGAGGCCCCTAATGTAACCCCCAAAAACTTGACTCGATAATAAGTCTAGGGTGGCAAATACAGCAGGGCCTGGTAGTGCCTCCTTTGTGAGCTGGGGAAGTGGTGTTTGATGTTTAAAATGACTTTTAGCCATCTCCTGATGCCCCTCTGCATCCCATGATGCAGAGGGGCATCAGGAGAAGTGGCGCACAATGTTTAAAATGACTTTTAGCCACCGACCCAAGCACTTGCCTCAGTGGCTAAAAGTCATTTTAAACATTGTACGCAACTCCCCCGCAATGCGGGGTGGTGGTGGTGGTGGTGGTGGTGGTCAGGAGAAGTGGCGTACTTTGTTTAAAATGACTTTTAGCCATGAATCCAAGAACTTGCCTCAGTGGTGAAAAATATTGACCAAAATTAGGGCTGAAAAACTAGACATATATTCGACTATATATGGTATATATTTTGGCTTCTTGCCTTTCTTGGTCTCAGAAGAAAAGAATGGGAGCAAACCTGGGCTTTCAAACATAGCTTTTCAAGACTGCCTAAACAGAGACATTTTGTCCTCTCCTAAAAGGTTTGATCCTTTCCTCTGGAGTCTTGTCAGGTTCTTGTAACCTTTTAGAGTTATGTAGGAAAGGGACATTTGAAAGTGGGCTTGAGGGAAAGGGCTTAACAGTGGCAGGACACAAAGGACTTTTCTCTAGATGGGCATTATTAAAAGCAGTGTTTTTTTTTTTAAATATGGTATTGTCTCTCCAAAAGGTGTTATACAGCAATTTTGTAATCCATACACTAATGCTGGTTGTTTTCATGGTGAGGAGCCTGGAACAGAATGTGGATAACAAATTATTTTCATCATAAATGACCAGCCATGGTTACCAAGGCAGTTCAAAAGCACGGGCAGGATTGTTAACATTTCCCCCCATTTTTAGTCAATATTTCTGCTACATGATGACTTCTAATACTGGAACAAATCATTTATGTTTTATGCCACTACTTTAAATTAGCTTTGACCTAGTTACATTGTTTCTGCAAAGTAAGATACTTGTTTCATATGTATTTTATGTGAAGCAGACAAGAGGGATCCAAAGGCTGCAGTAAGTGTCTCCATTGCAAATCATCCTGAAAGTGACACTTGGTTTAAAAAACCCCAAAGACTAGATTAGGAATGGGGCATTGGGGGTAAGAGAACACCTAGTCCCATCATTTGGCCGAAACCCCTCCAGGCTGAGGTATGGGACAGGGCGTTCTCCCGCCCCCTCCCACACAACCAGTCCATATTAACAGTACAGTGGTACCTCTACTTATGAGTGGCTCAACTTAAGAGCAGTTTGATTTAAGAGTGAAAAACCATTGGCGTTATAACTGCTGCCTTACAAATTTTAGATGCACTCTGCGCTACTTACAATTTTTAAACATTTTTTATTTTTGTATTTATTTTGATTTTTTAGATACGATACCTCTACTTAAGAATTGTTTGACTTAAGAGCATGCATTCAGAATGGATTAAATTTGTAAGTAGAGGTGCCTCTGTATTATGTTCTTCATTTTGACACTGCAATTTGGCTTTTCTGCCACTAGTTGCCTGAAGTGAACAGAGAAGAAAGCAGTTCACATCTATGCACAATCCTACAAACAGGTCCTTCACAGGAGGAACTGGAATTCATATTCAATAAAATGCACCCCCCCTTTCCACCTCTAAATGAGCCTCGTGGCGCAGTGGTTACATGCCTGTACTGCAGGTAAAACTGTGCTCATGACCTGGGGTTCAATCCCAGGTAAAACTGTGCTCATGACCTGGAGTTCAATCCCAGGTAGCAGGCTCAAGGTTCACTCAGCCATTTTACCGACCTCCATCCTTCTGAGGTCGGTAAAATGAGTACCCAGCTTGCTGGGGGGGGGGGCAATGTGTAGCCTGCATACTGTAATGAAACTGTAAACTGTCCAGAGACTACTTAAAAGTGGTATGGGGCGGTATATAAGCAGAACAGTTTGCTTCGCTTTTAAAGTGTTTTAAAATTCATTTTTCTCACACACAAATACAGTGGTAGCTTGTATAAAGGAATTAATTTGTTCCAAATGAAATTCTGTTAAGCAAATTTTCCTTTATACAAATTTCCCATAGGAATGCATTGAAAACAGAGTAATCCCTAATTGCGACCATTTTTATGCTGTACAGATTTGCCCCATAGGCGATTCTGTTAAGCAAATTTCCCCTACCTCCAGAATTTTTCATGTTGTACAGATTTTATGTTATACAAACTGTTTGTTATATGAGGGTCCACTGTATATGTAGCTAACAAAATGGTGTTTTTTGTTTTTTTGTTTTTGATCTGTTGGACAGCATTCCTTTTCTGATAGGAAACTGATGCCACAAGTTAGTTGTCTACTTAGAAAGGTCTGCTAGGAAACCAAATGCTTTTTTTTGGTTCCTTATTTAGATAATTTTATCATGAAGTCAAGACCATATGTGTTTCCCTTAATATTTTTTCAGGACGGTGTGGGTATGTCATTTAAAATAGGGAGAAGTGGTGTTAAAAGAGATTTAGTTTCTTTGAACTCATCCTTGTTCCCATAGCTGAAGATGTGGAATGCAGTAAAACATTGACATGACTTACTATTTTTGTAAAAGGGTGGGCAATAATTCTGACAAAAGAGCCCAAACTTGATGTGTTTGTATTCTGTCCAGCATGCTGTCTCTAAAACCTGTTGTGACATGGTTTCTCTTGGCCATAAGAAGGGCTGTGTCTGAACAGGACTAGTGTAAACCAAGGAGTCCACATTGTTCCCAGAGCAGAAGTTGGAAAACTTTTTTTTTACTTTCAGTGGAATCAGAAAATGTTTAGATTTTTAGCATCGTCCTCCTCCATCCATTACTCAAAAGGATTGCTATAAAGTCAACACAGAGGCTAAGCATCTGTTCCCAAACAGTCATAGTGGTGCTTAGAGTGTATGCAGAAGATACAGATTTAATCTGTTGTTGTTTCCACTACAAAAATACAGATCATGGCATTTGTAGGTGAGCAATAATATCTGAATACCAAACTTAGCCAATAGATGGCGTGGAAGAATTTTGAGTTATTCTTGGACTTCATCAGCGATTGACATGGCAAGTATTTTGTGGTGTCAAATTTTATCTTGATATTATGGCATGCTTTTCAAATATTTGGGGCTATACTGTTGTATTAAGTTCTCTGTTTTGCTTGTACAGCTTTTCTGTTCTTTTTGCTCAACGCTTGAAATTTCATTCTCTGCTCCTATTTTTCTCCAGAGTATGATTTGTGGATTATTACAACGTTAGTTATTGCACAATAAATGCTTGTATAAGTTTTGTGTGCAGCTACTAAGGCTTCCGAACACCACTTTCTGACGCCTGACATTGTTTCAAGAACAGGAGGTGTGCTGGCGTGTGATTTTGTTCCTTCTTTTGATTTTCCAGCCTAGCTGCTTCCTTAATATCTCATAAGGCGGAGGATGGACATGGTGCTGTGGTGTCCTCTTTTTCTTTGTTTGAAAGCCTAAACTTTCTCTTTCTTGTTGAGGATGGCATTTTGCTCCATGCCTCAAGCAGTGAAAGAGTTTAGGCCCTGCGCTGATCATCCCTCAAAGCTGGAGAGTTCAGTGTATGTGACTGCAAAGTCAGAGGTTGGGAGTTTGATTCCCCGTGTGTGTGCCTCCCTGGGAAAAGCTGTTTTTGATGACCCATCGAGTCCCTTCCAGCTCTGCAGTTCTAAGGTTATAAGATATTACTATCCCCCTCCCAATCATCCACAAGCAAACACAGCCCTAGTTACAGCTCCGAGATAAAGTTTTCCCTAGACTTGTTTATTTAAAAAGATAGAAAACTTTAGATAGGAGTCTGATATCTTCCCAGATAATTACAAAGAGGAAAATTGGATGTGAGAAACGTGGAAGTAGGCAGAGAAATCTCCTTTTTAATTAACATTTTTCTAGCTGTATCTCCCACTGAGATGATGATGATGATCATGATGATGATGATGATGATGATGATGATGATGATGATGATGATGATGATGATGATGATGACGACGACGACGACGACGACAATGATGATGATGATGATGATGTACTAATATGTACACATGTACTAATGACATATATTCATCCCTTTATATTCAAGCCCTTATATTGTATTGCCGGGATCCATTTGGGAATCAGTATGTTAAAAAACATTGGGAATAAGATGAAATAATAAGGGAGCAAGAAAGGGAAAACCAGGAAAGGATTTTGCTTGGAGGCAGGGAAATAAGTTTTTCTAAAATCTCGTGCTTCCTTGTCTCCAAAGCCCAAGGGAAAAGAGGAGTAAAAAAAAAAAAATAGATGGGATTTTTCTTTTCATGCTTTAAACATCTTTACTGTATATAATATACCATAAACAATACATGACTTATTAAATGGCTGTTTCACATGAACATAGGTTTAAAAATGGCTCTTCCAACTTTTATTCCAATCGAATAATTTCGGGGGCTCATTAACAGTTAGCTTTTCTATTGAGCTTTTCTGTTACTTGTCCCATCTATAATCCTGTGCTATAATAAGCAAATGAAATGTGCTAATTAGCTAGTTTTTATCAAACTGGACTTGCTATCTTGTAAGGAGAATTCAATTCATCATTCCATACCCTTCAGTTCATTTGATATAACACACATTCTTGCTACTCTCAGAACTTAATTGTGCGCTTACTATAAAAATGGCTTTTCAGTCCTCTGGCTTTCAAAAACCCATGAAGCAGGAGGTCCTAATTATTTGTGTTGGTTGGGTGGAGAACTAGAAGAAACATCAAGTGCACAAGTGTGTCCCTCGTGAATTTATGGCTGGGATTGTACAGTATTTGAGCCCAAATATAGACCAGTTCACTCACTCTTGCATCTTTCCTGGAATGTGCATGAGCTAATGTTGTTGCTGGGCAAAGCATGGTCTCTTTATCTGACACACGGAGGCAGGATAATAATAAAAAATCAAAGCTGCAGATATCTTTGGGTTCCCACAAGAGAGAAAGTGGACTCTGTTCTAACAGATATTTGTGTTGTTTCAGCTGTAGATTCTAACTTTCATTTCTGTTAGTTTAAGATGATGCTGATGAAAACTCTCTAGAGGTTCTTGGATTGAAATGCACATTTAACTTTGAGCTGGCCTCTTGTCATCAATTGTTGGCTGTTGCAATGTAATTGCTCACTCAAAAGGCACTCTCAGCAGCCTTCAAAAGTTTAACTCACAATTTTATAGCAGTTAGGCTGTTTTATATCAATGGTTTTTTTTATAAAGTTATATTCCCAGCAATATTTCTAGGTAGAAGCATAACAGAGTCAGGAGAATTAATGCTTGTTCAGCCCAGTCCCCATTTACTCCAATCTGTTTCACTCTAATCATGAAAAGTTATAATCCAAGGAAAGCTTTATAGTCCCATTGCATAGTGTTCGTGCTTTGACTCACCTGGTTGAGTCCTCTTTAGCCATGAAGATGATGATGACTTGTCTCAATAGAAGAAAACCAAGGCCAAGGAAGAACCAGAGGCTTCTGTTGATCAATGTCTCCCCACAGGCCCAAAAGACTGAAACAAGGCTGGTCCCTGTCCCTTCAGGAGACAATGTCAGCTTGGTAATTTTTTTAAAAAAACAGTCATTCTATGAGTCACTCTATGAGTCACTCTAGACCGGTAATGGCTGGTGATGTTAAAAAGGAGAAAACAACAAAGGTAGCAAGGTGTTCAGGAGGGGTCTGCTACTTGCAGTAAATAGCCATCTAAAAAGGGAGGGTCCGACCCTAAAGGCAGTAAACACAAGTCCTCTGGCCAAACCCTGCTGGAAGCAATGCATGCCAAATGCATTTCATTTTGCTATGGACCCTTTCCCTTTGCATTGGCTTGACCACTGATGACATGCCTCTGTTCATTCTCTGCTGGTCTTGACTTGTCTCTTGCACACACCTTGGAATCACCTCTTATAGCCTAGTCCAGGCCTGCCCAAACTTCGGCCCTCCAGATGTTTTGGACTGCAACTCCCACAGTCCTTTGCCATTGGCAAACTAACCTTAGAATTCTGGGAGCTGTAGTCCAAAACATCAGGAGGGCCGAAGTTTGGGCATGCCTGGCCTAGTCTTTGCATTTTGTCATGGCCATACCGCTCCTCCCCTCTTTTTAAGTTTATTATTATTATTATTATTATTATTATTATTATTATCAGAAGCCTAGGAAACACAAGAGGAAAGAAAGAACACTCTTAAATCAACTTTCCCTAAGGTGCTTCTCACAAGATACCTGGGGATTAAGGGGGCTGTAGTAGTGCAGTTTTATGCTAGGTAGAGTAGCAGCCGGAGATATTGAGGATGCTGACCCTATATTTCAGTTCAGGATCTTGGATAACTCCTGTAAAGTGCAGACTAAAACCCAGGGTGGATTTGCAACTGCTCAAAAATTGGAGTTGACAGCTGCCACTATTAAAGCCTTCCAGGTTAGGAAATTTGTGTGTCAAGGCCAGTACTTGAAGTGTGATTTGGCTGTTGCTGGGTTGTTCTTATCTAGACAGAAGCCATTGGTCATTGATCACTTGGTCACTTGTATAGAGGACTTATGGGGTGTTGTTTGTGTGTGTGTGTGTGTGTGTGTGTGTGTGTGTGTGTGTGTGTGTTTTAAAGGAGTAAACTGTTTTGCAAATGGGAAATTTGAAGATCCTGGGTTTTGTAGTCCAGGCTTCACATTTTAAATCCTTGGCAGGGAGAGTGGGGAAACTGGTGATAGGAACTTAGAATGCAGAAAAGGAAAGCAGGGAGAAGGCATCAAGGGTTGACTGTTAGTTTTCCATATTGTCAGATAACAAAGGCACTTTAAACACAAAAGATTAATGGACACAACTGCCATCGTGCAAAGCTAGCCCAAGATATTTGGCTGTCTGAGGTAGAGGAACAAATAACATCTACTTTCACCTAAGCTTGCAAATAACAGTTTGCTGAGATTTTCTGTGATAATCTGTTGTCTTCGTTAGCCATCTCACTTTGTGTATAGGAACTGGTCGTGTCATTTTAGCAGAAGGGCCAGGGTGAAAGTCAAGATAATGTAAAATAAAATGATGGTGGTGTTGTTGATGATGATAAATTGTTGTGCACTTGATTAAGGTCATGAACATTTCACATCTTGGAATACTGCTGCTCATACTTTACACTTCCTGGATTCTTTTGTGACTGGCTTATTTTTCTTTTCTTTTTTTAAGCTTCTCTTTGATGTATTTCAGGAAACTTGCTTGTTTGTTTATTCCAAGTCCAGATATAAAAGGGCAGGACTACTGCTAGTTGTCTATGAATAATTTGCTCCTCTAAAGATGTCTAGATAAAATATAACAAGAGGGTGTGAACGGTGGCTAGTACTGTAACCTTCTGAATGTTAGCCCAAATTGTGTCCCCTGTTACTAAAGGGCATGATTCATATGCAGATGAAATCAATCCTGGCTCTGGTCTGTTTTGTTTTGTTTTTAAAAGCACCTTTCTGCCTGACACAATCACATGACCTAAACCACATTTTTTGAAGTACTCACGACAGAAGAGCAGGGCTGAGGACAAGATGATGTCTATATCCCACTATATTTTGAAGGCACCCTGAGCACTTTGTGAAGATGGCTGTAATTCTTAGTGGAATGGACATCCATACTAATTTAGACAGAGCGGTGCACAACCTGGTCCAAACAGTTTGTACTAGAGGTTGTGCACCGCACACATATTGGATAGCACTCTTGCACTGACTCGGAAAATTCATAATTAGTTGAACATTAGTCTTATACTGGCAAAGTTGTAGAATTGCATACAGGTCACTGCAAAGTTACACAGAAATACAATATCATGTGTTGCTCTTGTATGGATATTCAAACTTTTGCAAGATTAAATAAATCCGAATTAGGGATGGGCATGGAATAGAAAAATGGTGTTTTGTTTTGTTTTCTTTTGTCCCCCTGCATTTCGTTTTGTTCCATTTCATATGAATTTGTTGAAAAAAATGTACGTAATGAAACAATAACAAAATGTTTCATTCCTCGGGGGGCTTGTACTCATCCCCTCCTCCTCCTCCTTCTGGGCTCCAGCAGCAGCCACTGTGGGCACTCCCGGCGGACTTACTCGCCCTCATTGGGGGTGGCAGAAGCCTCACTCCCCCTTGTTGGCTGGGTTCCTCAGCAGTGGTGGCGGCAGAAGCAGCAGCACCCACATGGCCTTCCAGAGGCCTTGCTCACCCTTCCAGGCCTGGATCCTCGGCAGCAGCGGTGGCAGCACCCATGCAGCCTCCCAGAGACCTCGTCCACTCATCTAGCCCTGGGGCGGCGGCGGCGGCGGTACCCACTCGGCATCTTTGGCTGCAGCGGCAGCTCTTCAGCAGCAGCGGCAGCGACGACAGTGCCTCCAAGCCCATTAGGTAAGGAAGGCATTTTACAGATGGAGCGAAACGGTTCATTTTAACAAAAGAAAAAAGAAAAAAAATACCATTCAGTTTTGTCTGTAACAAAATGCTGCTTCCTTGTTTCATTTCGTTACATAACGAAGCAATGAAACAGCATTTTGCTTTTCATTTTGTGCCCATCCCTAGTCAGAATACAGTGGACCCTTGTATAACAAACAGCTTGTATAACATAAAATTTGTACAACATAAAAATTCCGGAGATAGGGAAAATTTGCTTAACATAATCGCCTGTGGGGAGAATCCGTACATAAAAATGGGATTACTCCATTTTCAATGCATTCCTATGGAAATTTGTATAAAGGAAAATTTGCTTAACATAATTTCATTTGGAACAAATTAATTCCTTTATACAAGGTACCACTATACATATATTTGCTTGTACAGTCATGTTTGCATTTGACCTGTTTACTTACGATAACTAAGCTCAGGTGCAAATACATAGGAGAAAAACCAAATGCCAACATTTCCACTGATTCAGTGCAAGAGACTTGAACATATCGAACAGTCGGAGAATCAAGTCACTTTAATGGTTAATACATTAGCCTCTACAGAGTCTTTTATAAGTAACACATTTGTGACTACTATACGTTTTAAACATAACTGATCAACTTCAACTTTCAGGGCAGTTTTTTCCCTTTCTTTTTATAGTTTTCTTCTACAATACTTGGCAAGAATATAAAAGAAAATGTTTATCATTGGATTTGCAGTTGGAAGGGCCTCATTGTCTGCTTCTGCAGGGTGGGCCTCCGTTTTTTGCTGCCAGTGTTTTATGTTGTTCTGTGGAACTGGGGCTGATTAGCTGAGGATACTATCAGTCTTTTTCCTCTTACAGAGAGGCCCCTGCTCCAAACCAAAGCAGTTAACACACTTTGAAGCTTCCTTGCTATGAGGAGGAAGCTTGACCCTAAATGACATCACTGAGATTCCTTTCCATGCTCAGGACCAAAAACTATCTTCTCTCTTCCTGTGTATTCACTCTTCTGTGCCACTAACTAGAAGTTTCCTAATGTGGCAGTGTTGACAAAAGCAAACCCAGATGTTTCTGTTTGATGGGGCTTTAGGATAGTCACAATTTGTGTTCTCTCTCCCTCTCTCTCCATAATTTTTAAAATGGTTAGATACTGTGGAATGTTAACTGTGTGAGGATTGTACAGAAGCAAGTCAAGAAGAAAGGTCTGTGCAGATGGCTCAGTAGTCAGTCAGTCAATCAGTCAGTCAATCAGTGTGTCTATCTCAGGAACTGTGATGAATTTTTGGGAACATAAATAGTAAATATCCCCTTTGGAATGTACAATGGGAATTTTCTGGCAAGTGCTTCTTCCCTCCTCCCCCCCATTTTAAAAAAGGAGGTTTTACTGCTTTATGCTATTCATTTGTAAGATTGCCCAAAGTTGGCGCTAATGGGAAGAGTGTAGAAATCCAATAAATAAATAGGCCACGGCTTTGAAGCTGGGCTGGTGACAGGGGTGTTTTCAAATGATTTGGTGCCATCCTTTATTTATTTTCTTGATATGTTTTCAGATTTTATCTGTGTTTTAGCTGCCTTTGCATGTGATGTGGAAAGCTGTTACTTTTGCCTGCAGGTTGAGTGACATGGTTGTGTCCCTGCATGCATAGCAGCAGTGTGGGCAGGGAGTGCCAGCCATCTTTCCATGCTCTTTCAGACAGCCTGGATGCACGTTCTGTATGCCAGAATGGTGTTTCTGGTTCCTTTGTGGGCAGGATAGAAATTTTTGTTTGGGTTCCCTGTTTAGGATATTGAAGAGAGAGAAAAGGTGTCCAGATAATTTTTACCAACCCCATTCTGTTTCCTACAGGGCACAAGGAGCAAACTGAAGGCAGTGTTGTGTTAAATGGGTCATAATCTGGTGACTAGTGCTAGGATAAGTGTAATAGCAGTAGCCCCATAAGGTAGCATTGGGCTACTGGGCCCCCAGATTGGATACTGCAAATCGTCCCATACAGGCAGGAACTGCCCTCTGGTTAGAACAGTAGGTCGGGGCGTCGGGACCCATTTGGGGCTTGAGTCTGGAGGAGAAGGGGGAGGAAGGGAGGAAAGAGTGAGTTACATCTTGACAGGTTGGAAGGGATGTCAGTCAATGGCACCAGAGGCTGCGATTGGCTGAGGGTGCCTATAGAGGGGCTCTATAGCACCTGTGGCAGTGGCCTGCCAAACAGGGCTTGTGGCCTCTTCCAAGCAGGGCAAGGGGTCACCACAGCATGAGGAACTGTATTAAAGGGTCGTGGCATTACAAAGTTTAGGAATCACTGGGTTAGAGCCTTCACCTCTAACCAGCTTTAAATCCATGTGAAAATTTGGAGTTTAAAACACATATCCAAACAAAGTAGAATGTGAGTCTTCTCTCTTCCCTAACACCTCATTTTGGAAAATGATTCTGCACCTTAGCAAGATGTAATGTACTCCCATTGAATATTTTGTATGGCATGTTAACCATCAGAAGCATGGCTCTGCCCCTGTAACTTTGGGGCTTTAGAGTCCCTGACACATATGTTTCTCCACTGCACTATATACAGGCAGGGCCAGCACTAGGTTTTTTTTGCGCCCTAGGTGAGGGACGGGTGGCGGGTGGCGGGGGAGCAGGGCAGCAGGGGGGCGGCGGATGACGGGGACGGCAACGGGCATGGGGGTGGGCGGTGATGGGCGCAGGGGGCGGCGGGCGGATGGCGACGGGCGGCGGGGAGACGGACAGGAAAGGAAATACTAAAGAAAATCCTTGGGTTGATTCCATGTGCCCTACTGACACACACTGTGGAACCTTCTCTTCTCAGATTCAGTGGCATCATGTTCCTGGATAGTGAGCTGGGTGTGTGAGAGATGAAGGCAGGCAGAATCAAAATCATATCTAAATCCAGTACAGCCACTTCTCACTTAACAACCTAGCTATTTAATTACGGTTCAGGCCAAAGTCGCTGCTGCCACCTAATTGCTACCTCAGGGGAAAACTGCCGTGCCAGCCCACATGGCCTGAGACAAAGTGTACTGCCTGCTTTTGCTTGCCTGCAGTTAACTTGTCAGCGGCTCAGAGGGGAGGATGCAGGGCTACAGCATATCTCCTGCCTACCTCCTCTTCCACTGGTTCTGAGAGATGAGTGTGGGTGCTAGCATCACAGTGCCTCCACCAGGGGGAGAATGACCCAAGCAAGGCAGAACATCGGCCAGTTCCATCTCTATTTTTCTTTCCTTTTGGTTCTGCTTCTCCTTTGGCTTCCCAGAGATCCTCCCTTCTCTTGCTTGCCTGTAAGGAGGGCAACCTCAGCACACCACAAGGCATCCACCCTAAGGTCCTCACTTAACAACCCATTCATGACCTAGTTGTAGGAACGGAACTACGTTGTTAAGTGAGGAATACCTGTATGCACAATTTGTTAAAATAACCAGTAGCTGTCAGAAACATCAGGAAACACAGCTTTCTATTCAAAAAAGTGTTCAAATATGACACATATTAAACAGTAAGTCACAGAGAGAATTTAATATTCTCCAAATTAGGAATAATTAATATGGTCATCCAAACAGCATGTAGAGTTATGTTCTAAATGACAGAAGAGCAGTCCCCTGCCTTGTATCCGCTAGCTCCTGAGATAGTCCCACTTCAAGTGGCTGATCTTTACATATGTGTGACTAGGAACTGCTAAAGATAAATCCTGAATTTAAAACCTATGCCCCTATAAATAGATATGAAGTATATGAAAGTATGTTGGCAGCAATATCCAACGCTTCATATGGTGCTTCTTGGTAGTGAAAGATACTATGTAGTAGGAGACTGAATTCTCCTACTGAAACCAAGAAACTAAGAAACACTGCCAGAATTGTTGTTTCAACTAATTACTCACACATTAAGGAAACAGAATTACAAAAACTAGATTCACATATGTGGGGCTTTTTCTTGGTGATTTAAATAATTTAAATCACATTCTTCTCATGCCCTTCTCTCACCTTACAAAAAAACCTTTCCATGCATTATCTAGAAGGGAAAGGTTTCATGAGGCGAGTGTCAAATGCTTACATTGGTCATCTTAGGCCATTCTGGTGTTGTGAACAATAACATAAAAATATTTTGCATCTCAGCTGAGAGTCTTTGTACCATTGATTGGGTCAGCTTTGAAGGATACATGTGTGGTTTTGTGTATGTTCTGAGTGATAAATGAAATGGATAGATAATTGCTGAGGCTGGCAATTTCCTCTCTTTTCTGCTATGAAAAAGAGAATAGCTCCTGATTAGAGATGGGCACGAAACGAGCAATTTTTCGTTTTCGTTTTCGTTTTCGTTTTTTTCGTTTCGTTATGCAACGAAAACGGAAACGGAAATTTTTCAAAACAAAACGGAAACGGAAACGAAAACTTTTGCTGTGCTTTTCGTTTTCGTTGCGGCAAATACATTGAACTGAAAAGAATGCTAACGAAACAGCAGTTTTTCGATTCCGTTTTTGTTTTTTCGGTTCATTACATACGAAAAAAATGTGCAAAAAAATCCCAACGGAAACGGAAACGAACCGAAACGGACCCCTAAATGACCAAACGACAAACGAAACACCATTTTTTTGAGTCGTGCCCATCTCTACTCCTGATTAGTGGAATAGGCAATTGCATTTGGACTGCATGTAGGACATAGGACATAGATAAAACATTGTTGTACATGGTGCAAGAGCAGGGCAGGGAAATGGGTAGCCAATGATGAACTGGCTTCTGAAAAAGAGGGTGAAGGAAAGCAATTTGCATACTGCTGTTTGGTCCTTTAGGAAAGGACCGCTCAGGGCATGGCCACCCAAATCAGGACTTGAATCCAAGAGGGTTCATCCTAGAGTTTCAAACATGTGGCCTGAAATTTTTTCTTAAGGCTAGACACAGGAAGATCAATTAGTTACTGTTAATGTGTAGATCTGAGCAAGATGGTGTTGTGCACCTGGATATGATTGCTGCCACCACATGATTATGTAACTTATCTATAAGCTTGATGGAGTCAGACACCATGTTTTTTAGTTTCAAAATACAAAATAAATTTATTACAACTTTGCAGTTGTCAATTTTATTCTTAAATAAAATTTTATGATACGTTACTATCACCTCTTCACACCTCACAATACAAACAAAGGATCACTCAGTTTCATATAGATCCTTATAGTCAGTCCCTATGTCATCAGTTCCTGGACCCCATCCAGTCCCTAATCAGTCCCTATCTACCTGTCACCAGTATGACAAGTTTATATTCTTTGACTAGCCTGTCTATGAGTTATCTGATTGGATAATCAAATTAAAATAATGAATATTCATGAATCCATCCATTCCATTATAGATGGGGTGTGGGGAATCTTTCTCACTCACAGTGCCTCTCTGTGGCATCCATTAACAGAAAGCTGGAAGGCACGTAACAAACAAGTACAGTTTAACACAAGCGTATTGTACTGAAAAGTCAAGGTTTAGATATGCTGACACTATGTTTCACTTATCATCAGTTTCCCAGGCTAAGTTCTGCTCATGCGTATTGAGCTCAGCTCTTAGAACAATGAAATGTCTGTATTTGTGTTTTATTGTGACGTATAAGTCTGTTATTGGTTGAGAGATTGTTGCAAAGCTAAATGGGATTTGTAGTAATGTGGATCTCAATAAAAGGCTCTGCCTGGATGCAGCGGGATGGATAGAGAGATAGATAGAGAGAGAAGAAGAAGCATCCATTTTGCACCAAGAAACACGTGTGGATTCTTTATTTTCCAACCCTTTAGGGGGGTTTGCTGGTTAAGCCTCCCTGCTGGGTTCCCAATACTCTCAAGCTTATTTCTGAAATAGGCTTCCCAAGTTTTCCAAGCCTTTAAAACGTTAAGGCTTCACAGGATTTGATTCCTACAGTTGGCGAGCAAGCTTTTCAAGCCTCACAGATTGGGGCTTCCCACGTGGGGGTTATTCCCACAATGGGGAAAGTAACCAACCTAACATTAACTTGTTACTGCTAAGTGCTGGTTCATACCTCCAGCACAAGTGCAAGTGCCCTTCCAGATCAGATATGTGGCTTGGATCGGTGTGGGCAGGAAAAGTGTTCCTTTCCCCCTAGAACTGTGAACTCACTCACTCTGAACTTCAGTACCTGCCCTGATTCTCCCATGGATGTTATCTGATGTCTTCTGAGTTCAATATCCCCATAAAATATTCTTTCCTCTTCCCCTTTTCCTTGCATGCCTTCCCAATGGTCTGTCGGCCTCCAGCTCTTGACTCTTTCATTCCCTTGGTGTGGAAGTGTCTGGTTTTTTTAAAACAGAAGGTGTGTGTGTTGAGTTCTTCCTAACACAGAGAAATGTTTATAAGGCAAAATGAAAAGTTACATCCTACTAGGCATGAAGCAGGAGGCAAAGCAGCAGTGGAAGAGCATCCTAACCTCCCCGCTGCATTTGGTGAGGCAGCGAAAGTCAGCCACTCCTGCAAACGACATTAGAGCTCATGTCAGGGGGGTTCTAATTGTGCATGCTGTCAGAGGAATAAGGCTTGTTTGAGGCATAGGAACAAATGGAACAACAGACCAAGAAGGCTACAAAAAAGAAAACATACCTGAAACAAACAAGCAAAACTTTTTCAGTTCTCAAGCAAGGGAGAATAATCCAAAACAGAAGGGGAGGAGATTAATTTGAGTCCCAATTAATATCATGTGGATCTGTTCAACTATTCGAAATCAATGCGTAACTGAACCCCCTCTCATACTGTATAGAAGCAAGGATAATGTGTGGATTGGCTTTATCCGATCCAATATCTAAGGTTGTCTACAGGCTTCATAGTACAGAAACAACCTAAAATTCCTTGCCCTGTTCTTTTACATAAGTTATGGGCTGTACACAGGATAGAAACAGGAAGGGAGTTGTTGTGTTTTCACAATGGAGATTCAAAATTTATTTTCTATGGTTCTGCTTGTTCCCAGCAAAACTAGGTGCCATATGGGTGAAATAACCTGATATGCCCCCGCTGCACTGTCCCAAAGTTCTTTATAGTAGGACAACATGTGGACTATATTGTTCTAACATGCCCCATGTTTTTTAAAAATGTCTACTAATGATGATGATGGTGATGAGTACAGTGGTACCTTGTATAAAGGAATTAATTCATTCCAAATGAAATTATGTTAAGCCTTTATAGAAATTTCCCATAGGAATGCATTGAAAACAGAGTACTGTATATACTTGAATATAAGCCTAGTTTTTCAGCCCTAATTTTGGGCTGAAAAAGGGGGCCCTCGACTTATATTCAGGTCAGTACTTTTAGCCACTGAGGCAAGTTTGGGTCGGTGGCTAAAAGTCATTTTAAACGTTGTGTGCCACTTCTCATGACCCCCCCCATGTTTAAAATGTTTAAAATGACTTTTAGCCACCAACTCAAGCACTTGCCTCGGTGGCTAAGTCATTTTAAACATCACACACACACCCAGCTCACAAAGGAGGAGTTGCCAGGCCCTGCTGCATTTCCCACCCTAGGCTTAGTCAATAAATTTCCCCAGTTTTTGGGGTTTAAATTAGGGGCCCCGACTTATACTCAAGTTGACTCATACTCGAGTATATGCTAATCTCTAATTACGACCATTTTATGTTGTATGAATTTGCTCCATAGGCAATTCTGTTAAGCAAATTTCCCATATCTCTTGATTTTTTTATGTTGTAGAGATTTTATGTTATACAAACCGTTTGTTATATGAGGGTCCATTGTATTTAGAATTCTTGCGCAGACAGTTTCGTGCCTTTCTGAATGACCTAATAATGGCACAAAATTCAGAACATGGATTTTGGATCTTAAATTATGGCTAGCACAGCTTTCCCTGTATCTTCACCAATGAATACAATATTTCAGCTGTCTTGGCTTTCTTATCTATCAATGCAGTAAAAATTCAGATTAGGAGAGAAGCTCATATTGAACAAAGATTGCATATTGACCATACCTTTAATGTATTTTCTCTGTGTGTGTGCATTTTTAAAAATACTCTCTGGTAGTTTAAACCCAGCGTAATTTGGTCAGAATTCATTACTCATTAATAAAATGAGAATATGTGAGCAGGAACCGGGAGCATGGAGATACAGTTCATGCATAATGCTGCTTTTCATAAATTTGATGTGTGTGTGTTTGTTTGTGTGTGTGTGTGTCTCTCTGTGTGTCTCTGTGTGTGTCTCTCTCTCTGTGTGTGTGACAAATTTGTACCTACCACCTTGTCATTCTTTCATTCTCTCCTTGGACGAAGAGGTTTATGATTGCAGGATAGAAGTAAGTGAGGGTGACCGTAACCTTCACACTGAAGAAAGAGACAGTGATGCTGCTGTGAAGTCTTTATTTATTTACAGTTTAAAAGGTGGGTTCTTTTTAAATAGGCCATTTTTTTAGTGCTACCAGGTAAGCAGAATTAATGTTAGTTAGTACATTTAGTTGCCAACAATAATGAGCCATTTATGGGGAGGACACTTCCAGGATGATTGTAGTACTTTGTTACTACTGCAATCTTGGTGCCAAATGGCAGTTTCTCCATTAGTTATTTGAGCTGTGGGTGGGGAATTTGCTCTTTGCTGTGCTTTGTAGATGGTTGTTTGCCTATGTATTCTTAATTAGAGATGGGGTCAAATTGAATAATGAATCACATTTTCTAATGAATTTGGCTGATTCATCAAAAACCATTGATTTGTTTTTATCATATATGAAGTCCCCTGGTAAATACGAATTGATAAATTTTAGTTACTTTTGTTTTCTCAATTTATTGGGCCATTTACTCTTCCCCCAAGGCGCCTAGAGGCATCAAATTTGGAGGGAAGCTTCCCCTGACTCTCCTCTACAAGACCTCCAAGTTTGGTGCAGACAGGGCTTCCTCAATCTAGTTGCTATAGGGCATTTTCCAAGCCCCCCCCCAATTTGTGGCTGTATAACTCAGATGTCTGAAACCCAATATTTACCAAAATTTGCAGGATTGTAGTGTGAATTGGGAGAATCCTCTTTGCGAGTTTGGGTTCTCTGGGTGCCTAGGGAGCACTTTCCAGGGGGAGATCTTTGGGGGTACATAGAGGTAAAAACAAAGGTGAAGGTTCCCCCTGCACATGTGTGCTAGTTGTGTCTGACTCTAGGGGCGGTGCTCATTTCCGTATTCAAGCCGAAGAGCCAGTCTTGTGCAAGTCTGTGGCCATGTGGCCAGCATGGCTGCAAGGAAACACTGTTTTACCTTACCACTTTTTACAGCCGTACATATTTATCTACTTGCATTTACATGCTTTTGAACTGCTAGGTTGCCAGGAGCTGGGGTTATCAGCAGGAGCTCGCTTCGCAGCGTGGCATCTGGGATTTGAACGGCCGAGCTGCCAACTTTGCAGTCAACAGTTTTGGAGCCTTAGTCTGGTGAGGTAATTGGGATATGAGCCCCAGTTTTCATTTTCAGAGATTGTAGAGGAGCACCTCAGGGCTCTATACTGTCTCCCATGCTGTTCAGCATTTACATGGAACTGCTGGGAGACGTCATCAGGAGGTTTGGGCTGAGGAGTCAGCAATATGCTGATGATACTCAGCTCTACCTCTCGTTCTCCACCAATCTAGGTGAGGCGGTTTCTGTGCTGAACTCGTGTCTGATCCAGATAATGGACTGGATGAGGGTTAATAAATTGAAACTCAATCCAGACAAGACGGAAGTGCTGTTAATGGGTGCCTCGCCGGATAGGTTAGAGGGCCATATTCCTGTCTTGGATGGGGTTGCACTCCCCCTAAGGGACAGGGTCTGCAGCTTGGGAGTGGTCCTAGACCCTGGTCTAACTCTGGAAACCCAGGTGGACTTGGTGGCCAGGGGTGCCTTCCTTCAGCTGCGGAAAATATACCAGCTCCGCCCCTACCTAGACGAGCAGAGTCTCATGACAGTTACACATGCACTGGTAACATCCTGTATTGATTACTGCAATGCGCTGTACGTGGGGCTGCCTTTGAAGATGGTTCGGCGATTGCAATTGGTTCAGAATCGTGCGGCGCAGCTGGTAAGCAGTGGAACCGCCAGGGATCACATCACACTGATTCTGCATAACCTGCATTGGTTACCAGTTGCTGCCCGAGCCCAATTCAAAGAGCTTGTCTTGGCATATAAAGCCCTAAATGGCTTAGGACTTAGATACCTGAAGGACCGCCTCCTTCCATACGAACCTACCCGGCAATTAAGATTGAGCCAGGGGGGCCTCTTGAAAGAGCCATCCCTCAAGGAGGTGAGAGGGATGGTTTGTAGACATAGGGCCTTCTCGGCAGCTGCCCCCAAGCTATGGAATACCCTCCCGATTGAGATCCAACTGGCGCCAACATTGATGACATTTCAGTGCCAAGTAAGAACCTTCCTGTTCCAGAAGTTTTTTAATTGACACAATATAGATTGTGGGTCCTCTGATGGCAATTTTAGTGTAATGATTTTAGTGTAAGGTTTTTATTATTGTTCTAATTATTTATTGATATTTGATGTTTTAACTGTTTTAATTTTTGGTTGCAAGCTGCCCAGAGACCTTTGGGTAGTGGGTGGCATATATGTTGTAAAAATACATTTTATTTATTTATTTATTTATTTATTTTAGTGCTTATATACCGCCCATCTTCCAGGGGAACTCCGGAACAAAATAAATTAAAAACAGTAACAAAATAATCAATAAGTGAAACATCACAATATCATCACAATAAAACTAGAATAAATGAATAAATGAATAAATAAATAAATAAATAAATAAATAAATAAATAAATAAATAAATAAATAAATAAATAAGGTGCCTTTAGGTGCCTTCGAGGGGGCCATTTTATGGCATCTTAATCCTAATGGCACAGTGTTTTTACTGCTATACTGCAGCCAACTTGGGCTTATGACATGGGGCTGACACATCTTTGTATCCTGAGATTGGTATAATGAGTACCTTGCTTCCTTTGGGGGTTGGGGCAATGTATAGTCTGCATAATTAAATTGTAAACCACCCAGTATAAAAGTAGAACAATTGGCAGTATAAAAGTAGAACAACTGGCCTTGTTTTCTGCTTTTTTACAGTAGAGACAATTTGATTTGTTGATTTATTAATTAGCCACTGGAAATTCATCAATTCATTGATTTCTCAGCCCCAATGAATCACAAATCATGATGAATTGCCTTTTTTTAATTTGTTCCCATCTCTAGTTCTAATATACTGTTCATCGTAGTGTGCCTGGACAAAGCACATCCGTCTGTCTTGAAGGCTGAGATGAGCCCTAGCAGAGATTTTTGGTCCCCAGATGTTATTGTCACTTAGCCTTACCAAAGTTCTTAGATGCTGTGAGGCTGAGTTCTGGAGCTAGTGGCAGAAAAACAGCCAAGGCCTTGTTGCCTGGGTGTTGACTCCCATCTACTCTGCAGCCAATTTTGGAGTTAGGGAGTTACTGGAATGTTGCTGTGGTTGGAAGAGCAACGGCAAAAAGCATTTCTTGCAGAGCAGAAAGCACAGCAGTCATTATTGGCTGGAGCTAATTGGCCATATCAGGTCAAAGGCATTCATATTGGCAGTCTTTCTTTTTCACACAGAATTGCAGGATGGACTGGGGAAGGAGGTATCTCAAGAATATGTCGTTAAATAAAGGCCAAGGGGTGATGGCTAGAGATGCTCCTCAGATGCTGTGGGTTTCTGGGCATTGCATAACACAAAAAGAGTATCCCCCATAGCACCTGATCATGAGACAGGCCTCACCTGAAGCAAAGCATGAGTGAACAACATCACACTAGAAAAATAGAGGGATGTCTGTGCAGTAGGGAAGCAGAAAGAGAAAAATGGACAAAGAGGGATCAGATTTGCTCCATGCTGAAGCTAGCAAGCAGTGGGCTGTGATGGAAGTAATCCCTTGGGAATCTGGGGGTAAGAGAGGAAATGTGGGCATGGGCAAACAGGAATCCGTTCTCCCTGCCTAACCAAAGCTATACTGTAGATCACTTCTGCCAAAGAGCATCCATCACCAGAGGGGCTGAGTAGAATGACTTTTGCCATGTTCTTTGGGACTTGGATGAGAAGTTATGCAAGGTAGAATGCGGGTGACCTTGTTACTTTTACTAACTTTCGGGGAATGTTTTGTATTGTCTGAAGAGCTTGTTCCTGGGCTTGCGATCTTTGTTTCTGGGTGGGTCTCTGGGGAGAGTAGTAGTTTTCTTTCTTGCTCTGGGATTTAAGTCTGTATTGTTTCCCCCCTGAATATTTACTTACTCGTGTAAGATGTTTACAGTTTTGCTATGTATGGCTTTGGGGTGTCTCTGACTTGATTTTGTTCTTGAAGGGAATGTGTCCGAGGAGATCATGGGGATAGTATGCTAGACAGGTGGGCATCTAATGGTGAGGATACAATTAGCCCTTGAAGAGAAGGAATTCTGATATACTAGATTGGACATCTAACCTCACTTTTCACAAGAGACATGTTGTATATAATTATATGTATTTAGCCAAGCAAGTGGATGACAGGCAAAATATCATTGGCCGCCAGCTTCTTTCATGTTGGTCTGGCCCTTGAAAGCCTTGCTCCTTTGTTTCTGAATGCTCGAGTGTGACATGTTTACTACCATCTGCAGATCAATCTGATTTTGATGATGAATGTGTATGTGCAGTGACAACTTGTGTCAGTCTGGAAGTGGTCCAAACACTTAAAGGAATTACAACAAGTTCTGTTTACTGGCATTGTTAAATGTCCGCTCTTGCTCACTCTCTCTCTTTCTCAAATATTTATTTTTCTAATCCATATCAGGGTTGTGCTTTTTATTAGGCCAACTCAGAGGTCACAAAATATTCTGAAAGTTGTCTGTTTCTCCAGAAACCCTCATCTGGAAAGATCATAAAGAAAGCAACAAAAATATTATGAGGTGAGGCAGGGAAAGGCTAATGAACTGAGAGTTTCAGGTGAATATCATTACAGCTCTAGCCCATACTTCTCACCATTTAATCTTCTAACCATTTCTACTAATAAACTCTTCCCCCTCTTCTTCCCCCTCCTCCCCTCCTCCCTCCCCTCCCCTATGCACCCCCCAACAGCCAATCAATATTTGGTATGAAATATATATCTCATACAGTATCTCACACCTCATTCTGCTGCTATATGTCTGAAGAAGTGCACATGTGCACAAAACGTCACATTAAAATATGAAAGTTAGTCTCGAAGGTGCCACATGTTTGTGTCTTTTGTTTTGTTTTGTTTTTCTTTTATTTTTGCCTGAGGTGAATCTAAAATTATCTTCAGCTTTGTTTGTGAAGATTCTCAGCCATCCAGTTGAGTTCATCTGGACTTCCTTTTCTTGAGAGATTGTCTGGTTTCCCTTTTCTACGGTTTTTGGCAGACAAGTAATATGCTGTTACCATGTGACGTCAAGTCACCGCTAACTCATGGCGACCCTATGAATGAGCGTTCTTCAAAATGTCCTGCCCTGCTCAGTTCTTGCAGACCCAAGCCTATGGTCTTTTTTTATGAAGTTTGTCCATCTCATATTTAGTCTTCCTCTTCTTCTGCTGCCTTCCACCTTTATTGTCTTTCCCAGGGAATTCTGTGTTCTCATGATGTGCCCAAAGTATGATAGTCTCTCTCTCTCTTTTTTTTTTACTTCCAGGCTTGATTTTCCAACACTCCTCCAGTTCTCTCCCAGCACTACATTAGCAAATGGGAGATCAGCTGTTTACTTGTTTGTTGTTCATCCCAACAGCAATTGAAAGTGACCAGGGGACAACTTGAAACCATCTCAGGACTTTGTAGAACCTGATCTGAATGTGTGCAGCATCTTGTCATTTTTAATTTTAAGATTCCAAAATCCAAAGTTGGCCAAACCTTTATTGAGACCAACTCTTCAACTTTAAGTTGTGTTGTTGTTTGTTGGACGATCTATCTATCTATCTATCTATCTATCTATCTATCATCTATCTATCTATAGATAGATATAGATATATATAGATATATATAAAGCATAAAGGAGGCAAACTTTCAGGCTTTTCATAATGTCATGTTATGTCATGTCATGTCATGGTAAAAATGCACACTAACCTGGTGGAAAAGTTGGCTTGTTTTTAATGTGCTTTGGGAAGGGCTAAAAGCAAGGGTGGTCAATCCTTCCACAATTAGATCTAAGGGAGGTGGGCTTTCAAGTCCAGCAGGATCCTTCTTCAAGCTGGGTATTGCACCATTTCTGGTGAGGGAACAGGGGAGACACAGAAAAGACCCAAAATCACCCTGAATGCAGTTGACTGGATCTGAATTAAACTCATGTGTAAAGACAGAGGATGCAGACATGTCTCACCAGCTCAAAATGTTAGGTTCCACTTCATGCATCATGCGATGATTGGTCTTTCCTCATCTCTGTTAACAGTCAGTTAACAATCACCTAGTGTATCCTCTGTTGTCCTGTACTGCAACACTCAGCACTTGTCTGGCTAGGAGAAAAGTTGTGTAGAAATATGACAATTCTCATTGAAGGGATGGAATTTAGTTGACATGCAGGGGAAAAAGCCAGATTAAGGGCTATTGCCTATACAGTAGTACCTCTACTTACGAGTTTAATCTGTTCTGAATGCCTGCTCATAAGTTGAACAACTCGCAAGTCGAGCAGGCGTATCTAAAATAAATAAATAAATAAATTGAAAAAAAACGCATCTAAAATTTGTAAGGCAGCAGTTAAAACATGTAGTTAGGGGAACATGCAGCTCAAATACAGATGTTCTTGAGTCTGCTCTCATTGCAGATTGTGTTAAGTGACTATTTTTGGTGTTTCCTTATTTGGGCAGAAGGTAAAAGGTGTGCAATGCTTGTACAAAATTAAACAAAAAGAGTGGGTAAAACCTTTATTGCACCATTAAAAACACATCATGAGACCAAGATGACCCTTACTCAGGCTGAGCATTGCAGAACTTGGGAAGATGAGAGGAGAAACAGCCAAGTCCAAACATCATCCTTGCCAGATGTTGCACTTTGCAATGTGAGGAACTGAGTCAAATTTATGTCCAAAGAAGGGAGAATGCAGACTTGTTGCTTTAACCAGATGCAGACTCCATTTCTTGAACATCAACTATCTGTTTTCTTCTCCTTTTTTCTTCTTTCCAATCCTTCCTGTTTTATTTAACATATTGCCTGATGAAGTGTTCTGGAGAGTGAAAAGCTTGTAATATATTTTGTAGCCTTCCATACACATAAATAAAAGGTACTACCCTAAAATGGAGGTTTAGTCTATCTCCCTCCCTCCTTCCCTCCTGCCCTCTCCCTCCCCACCCTGAAAAAGAATATTATTTCCAATTTCTAAGATGTCTGGAAGAAAATAAAATCATACCGATCAGTTCCTCGGGGAATAGGTTGTGTTTTGCTGTTCCATTTCATTAGAAACAATAAGCATATATTATAGTTTGATAAGAGAATTGGGAACCAATGTTTTACAAATGACATTTAAATCTGTGTTCTAGGCTTGGCCCTGATCTCAGTGTCAAGCATCAGGCTTAGATTATCTGCTGCTGAATAATATGTATATAATCACTTCTGTCTTTCTAGGTAAGAACTAATTTTATTAAGTAGCAAGAATCCAGAGCAGGAACTGTTCTGTTGCAAGTCAGTTGCCACCAAGTGGTTTACACATGCCCTGTCTTCCTGCCAATTTTATGTGCTCAAATTATGTTCACAGTTAGAGTTAGAGGAGTAGAGGGCTCTTCTTGAGTTCCTCACATACTGTTTTGTTTTTCAAAAACCTGGCTAGACTTTTCTATAAAGTAACCAGAGCTGGATTCCGCCCCCCCCCCACTGCTGGTCAGAAATAAACATGCAAAATGTTCTTCACTTAAACTGATGAATCACATCCATCTGCTGTATAGTTAAGAGTTTGGATTCTCTCCTTGTCAAGAGTGGATTTTCTCCTCTTCTGGAAGTTAGATAAAGAATGAAATCACCTTTTCATATTATTTATTGTTATTCACTTCTATAATTTTATAAGGCTATAACTGACATATCTCGGAGTAAACCTCATTGAACTTCATAGAGCTTACTTTTGAGTAGGAATGTATGGGGGGGACACTATTGCTCATCAACACTGAAACCAAAATGTAGGTTTCACCATTCCCCAAACACTTGTGTTGTCCTGTTAAACAAGAAACAGTGCCATTCCATTTGTGTTGTCATGAGTAGAGATGGAGATGAATCAGAAAAATGGTGATTTGTTTTGATTTGTGATTCATCCAGGTCAACAAATCACAAAAATTGATTTATTTAGTCAAATTGATAAATCAAATTGTAAATTCATTTTTAAAAAATTGAAACACTATTTAGGAACAGAATTAGTGGTGTAGCTTCATTTGAAGGACAGAGGACACCCATTCAAAGACAAGGATGTACACATATTAGACAGAGAAGATAGGTGATTTGAGAGAGGGGTCAGGGAAGCCATTCCTATGTACTGTGGTACCTTGTATAAAGGAATTAATTCGTTCCAAATAAGCAAATTTTCCTTTATACAAATTCCCATAGGAATGCATTGAAAATGGAGTGATCCCATTTTTATGTTGTACAGATTCTCCCCATAGGCAATTATGTTAAGCAAATTTCCCCTATCTCCTGAATTTTTATGTTGTACAAATTTTATGTTATACAAGCTGTTTGTTATACAAGGGTCCACTGTATATTGAAAATCCCTCTCTCAGTAGGGGTGGGGGACTTAGGCACAATCTATCTCCCATTTATCATGCTGCCCTTTCATCAATCCCCAGACAAATCATAACCACTTCACACATACATCACGGAGGCCACTGCTACAAGAACCATACTTTATGGGTGTTGGGAAGTGTGTTTCACACAACATAGGCCATTATCCATCTAACAAGCCTATTCAGTCTATTGTCCACCTAATGAGCCTATTCAGACCAAGGTGGTGTGAAACCAAGGTGAACTATAAATTGGAAGCCTCCCACCAAGTTTTCTCAGACTGAATCTACTTGGATGAGTAGCAAAACATTTCGATATTACTAGAAAAGAAGTCCAGTTGCCATGACTCACCTCTGAGAAAACCTCACCTAGATAACTGAGAATCTCCATAGACATGTCAGACAACATAAATTCAAACTTGGAGAGATTGTGGAGAAGTTTCAGAGGAACTGAAAATTTGGTGTTTCTAGGTGCATTGGGGGCCATATTATAGCTAAATTAATTGATGAATCAAAAATGACTAAAATTTGTGTTTGTACAGTGGACCCTTATATAACAAACGGTTTGTATAACATAAAATCTGTACAACATAAAAAAATCCGGAGATAGGGGAAATTTGCTTAACAGGATCGTCTATGGGGCGAATCCATACAACATAAAATATATTTGCGATTAGGGATTACTCTGTTTTCAATGCATTCCTATGGGAAATTTGTATACAGGAAAATTTGCTTAACATAATTTCATTTGGAATGAATTAATTACTTTATACAAGGTACCACTGTATTTGTATTTCAATACAAATTGAAAAAATTAGCAATTTTTGAATTCATGTTTTAAAAATTCATGCTCATCTCTAGGCATGAAGTTTAATATAATGTGAAGAGACTGCACTGGATGAAAGAGAATCAAATTGATCTTCCCTATATGGTAAAATAGGTGTAAGCAGAACACATTTTGTAACATGCTGGAGGCTGTGTTCTCATGTCTTGTTTCTGTGGGTTTCTTTGCTCATTTATGTGTTTGTGTTCTTGATAAAATGCTGGAAATATTTTGACTGATGGGTGTTTCTGTTAACCCTAAGACCTGTTTAGTGTACTGCAGATATATGGACTCCACATGTGGTAAGTGGAGCACATTAGGCCCGTCAAAGCAACATTTTGAAGAAAGGCTGTGATGTCCATGTTGACTATTCAGATCAAACAGAACATTATCTTTAGCATGTTATTTCTCACATGTAGAACTTATACAGATATGACAGCTATCCTATCTGTCTGGGTTGAAAGTATAGTAATCTCCCTCCTATCACATAGGTTAGGGACCTGACCCAACCCACGATAATGGAAAATCCACGATATGCAGATGCTGGGTTGGGTCGGGACTGGGGGGCCCTCTCTGGGGCCTCCTACAATAACCTGAGTCCTGACACTGCCCCAAATGGGCCTCTGACAGGCTTCCCGGGACTGTTGGAGGCCCCAGAAGAGGTTTCTGGTGATCCGGAAGTCACTTCCGGTTTTTCAGAAGCCTCTTCCAGTTTGCCGGAAAGCAGTTCTGAACATCATACGATTGGTATCCGAGTGAAGCTGGAAAATAAAACTTGTATTTGAATTTGTATCAGCTTATTCCTGTGTAAAAGACTAATTCTAAGTTTTAACACTAAGCTCCTCGGTGCTTCTATTCAGCTGAGACACAAAGAAACAAAGGACAAAAAGGGATGAAACTCAAATAAGCAACAGAGAAGTCAAATAAATCTTGGCAGCTCTGAAATGGAATTACCTCTCGTTCTCTCCCTTGTGCCTTCTCTTGAGAACAGGTGTTGAATTAGTTGAAAGCTAGTCTGGACATGAGAAGGGCATGCTTTACCTTTTTCAAATAACTGTATCAGAAAAGCATACAATAAGAAATGTAATTTAGGGAAGAGGGCTTCTTTTTGTACCCGTCTTGAATGTTGGCTTGTGAACACTTTAATCAGAGATGCTTTTGGAGAAAGGGTTGGTTGATTATCTCAGTTAGAGAATCACAAAGTGTGTCATGAAAACTGTATGACCTAGCCATCTGAAACCCAGTATACCTTCTAAGAGGTGCCCTAGGACTGTGTACGTGAGCTTTATTCCTTTTTCATGTAGTGGCTGAAATTCAGTAATGTGACGTTATGCCACATAAGCATGATGACATTATCAGCCGTGGCTGTATTTGCTAATAAAAACTTCTCCACCTCTCCTCCCAAAGGGAGCCTAGGAACCTTTTCATTGACAAAATATGGCTGTGGTTGATAACGTTATTAGGTTCACACTGTCTAGTTTTGCATTTCTGGATTTCAGCTTTTAACTAATTTTAGTCAGTTCAGAAGTGTTCCTGGGTTTGAAGGCTGAAGTACAATCTCCAGTCACTAGATGGGTAACTTCCCACATAGGTTTTCACTCAGTACAGTTTAAGATGAGGAGCAGGTAATTTGTGGAAGAGAATTATTAATGTATATACTCGAGTATAAGCTGACCCAAGTATTAGCTGAGAGCCTAATTTTACCCCCCACCAAAAAACAAAACAAAACAAAAAAAAAAAAACCCTGGGAAAACTTATTGACTCAAGTAAGGCTCTGAAAACTGTTGGCTGCAAAGTTGGCAGCTTGGCGGTTCAAATCCCGGGTGCACTCCCGCTGATAACCCAAACTCCTGTCAACCTAGCAGTTCGAAAGCATGCAAATGCAAGTAAATAAATAGGCACCGCCGTAAAAAGTGGGTAGGTAAAACTGTGTTTCCTTGCAGCCATGCCGTAGACTTGCACAACACTCGCTCTTCAGCTTGAATATTGAGATGAGCACCACTTCTAGAGTCAGACATGCCCCTAGAGTAGCACACATATGTTTGGGGACCCTTTATAAGCCGATTGTGTGTTGTTGTTTTTTGTCATACTCAAGTATATAAGGTATACTGGCTGAGCTCTAAAAGGATGGGGGTAGTAATTGGCAATGTTTGTTGGGAGTGTGGAGGCAATTAGGGAGTTAATAGCATAGAGTAAACTCCCTGAATGCCTACACAGTCCCTGCACGGTTGCCAATACTACCCCCAGCCCCTTTATAGCTTCATAACTAAGTCCCCTTACCCCTTAATCTTTCCAGATTTCAGGGGGTTCCCTAAAATCGCTTTAGGAAGGTACCCCTGCTACTTTAGAGCCCCAAGGTAAATAAATTTTGATTGCATATTTTTAAAAATATTTTGAGTGAATATTCTTTAAAAACATGCACTCAAAAATTACTTACTTTTGGGACACCAAAGTATCAGGGTACCTTAAGAAAGTGATTTTAGGGAATTTTAAACATTGCACACTGCTTCTCCCCACCTCCATGCCCCAGGTCGCAGGGGAGCGGCACGCGATGCCTCCATGGAAGCAAGTCCCGGGCTCCAGCTGATTGGCACTGGGGTGGGGGAGAAAAACCTTCCCCCCATCCCAGTGCCAATCAGTTGGAGCCCTGGCCATGGGGGAGGGGAAAAAGGTTTTAAAACCTCCCCTCCCCAAGTCCTTTCAGGGTACCACTGTACTGCAGTCCTGTGATATAGTGGGACTGCAGTATATGAACCACGAAAGGACGGGGGACCACTGTATGCAATATAAGAAGTGCTGTCTATGAAGCAATTGGCCAAAATTGGAACCATCTGATTCATTGTGCAATTGCCCTGCTCAGTCCTTCTTGGGCAGCATGCTTGGCATATTTATAACAGCATAAAGTTACATTATGCATTGACAAATAGAATTCCAGTCACTGAAAATCTCCCTCACTGGTAATGTCATCTGGCATCAGTGATTTTTTAGTTATGAAAGCATTCCTCCTCCTGTCCCAAGGCTCCCATAGCTTCCACACAATGAAATGGATTATTTGCGAGTTGGACAAGGCAAAGGAAAGAAGGGGGAAATCTCCCTCTGTCGATGTTGTCATCATCCTTATGCAGGCCATTTTTAAAACTACATTTTAGTTTCTCTCAGATTAACTTTTAAGGCTATTGCATTGATGATCTGTTTAATGTTTAACAATGGTGGGATTTCTCAGTCCACGAATCTTTGGAAGGAGTGAAACTGTGTTCCTAAATCAAGGAAAAACAAACAGAGATATACTGGACACATTTTTGATTTTCGCCTAAGATGAATGACTCAATATCCTTTTGAAAAAGGGAAAAGTGTTTGTGTGATTGAAATAGATACTGTGTGTATTTACCTGAGCCTTGTGGAAATAACTTGTATGATTTGTCTGGCTCCAAAAACTACAGGATGTCTGAATCAGCAAACTTAAGTTTTGGCAACCCGTTAAATCTGTTCTGTGCTCCCTTTCTTGTCAGACTCCCCCCACCCCCAAGGACTCCTTTCTAGGATGGAAAGAAGTGGCACAGAAGGTTATTTATCTTCTTAGCCTCTAGAATGAGCTTGTTGATTTTAAACTTCATCACCAGTGAAATCCACACTAGTTTGAAATGGATTACATAAACTAGAAGTGGGGTGAAGTGCATTCTCCTAAGCTGGAGCTTTAAAATGTCCCCTGTCTGCCCTAAAGTATTTGGGATGTTTAAAAAAATGGGATTTTTTTTTAAAAAAAAAATCTTGTCATAGGACAGTGTCCGTCCTGTACATTCCCTGTACTTGTTCAAGTAGTTTCTCTTTAAGCGCTTTGCTAATTGCATGGATAGGTGACTCTGCTGGTGGAGCATACTATATGTTGACAGAGTGCATTACTTCATTTTGCAGTGTTGGCAACTTGAGATCTTAAGAAAACAGTGCTGAGGTTACTCTCACTCTGCTCTGCTATCCTTGGAATGCTGCTTGATTTTTAATTTAACTCTCTCCTGTGCGGTGGTCATGGAAAGATTGCTATGCAAAGACAATAAAAGGAAATGCTTGAAAACAGGAGAATGAAAACTATCTTCACTGTTTTATTTTCTTCACTAAGGAGGCATTTTCAGTATTTGATTTTCAACACTATTTTGGCATCTCCAGAAAGAATGATTAGGAAGAGAATATCTTATAGTAGTGCTGCAAAACAGGTTCCTTTCAAAGCTTTGGTGAATGAATGTGAGCTTCGTATGTAGAACTCAGAGTCTGACTAAATGTTTTTCAACTATTGGCTTGATAAACTGAACAGAGAGGAAGTAAGTGCTGCATGTGTTACTTGAAAGCAAGTGGAAAGAGAAATGGATGGGAAGGAGAAGGGATGATCTCTGTTAGGGAATCATTCTAGTGTGTGAACTATATATTCTACAAAATGATTGTTCACACTTTTGGTGTTCTATATAACTAGACTGCTAATACCTTGGTTTACGAGCATAATTCGTTCCAGAAGCATGCTTGTAGACCAAAACACTCTTATATCAAAGCAAATTTCACCAAAGGAATTAATGAAAACACAAATGATTTGCTTTGGGGTCCCATAGACCAAATATTGTACACACAAAATTCCAAAACTCGTAAAAGAAGTTGATTAGAAGTCCACGTCCACACATGGTTTAGGTACCTGGGAGCAGAGTCTGCTCTGCTTGGGACTAACAAGTGAATTTTACTCTGTGTTTTTAATGTGACAATTAGAGACGGGCACGAATAAAAAATATGGTGTTTCGTTTGTCATTTGTCGTTGAGAGGTCTGTTTCGTTTCATTTCCTTTTTTGCGAATTTTTTGGAAAAAATTTGTTTTCATTTTTCGTTTTTTGTTTTTCGTTTCTACCCGCTTTTTGCGCAATTTTTAAAGCATTTCCGTGCGTGGGTGTCCCCAAACGCCCCAGACCAGAGGGGAAACACTAAAAAAATGGTGCTGGCAGAGACATAGTATAGACTAGGTTCGCAGGGAGGCTGCAAAGGCAGCAACGGGCATTGCCCAGGGTGCAAGGCAGCCACAGAGTGACTGCACTGCGGGGCAGGGGAGGGTACTCACTGAGAGGTACGCACACGCGCACACAGGGAGGCTGCAGGACTGAAGCTAGAGTCGCAGAGACAGCAATCCCACCCTAACTCCCACCAGAGACTGCAAGGAGGACGGGGGCTGCCAGACCTTTTTATGCCCTCTGTGGCTGCCAGACCTGCCCAGTCTGCCACCTGGGCATGCTATTGGTTGAAGTTGTCCAAGAATTTACATGATCCCATCACATGGCTTGCCTCCATGTTGTGGCTGGAGTGGCGACATCCATTTTGTCATTCTTAAAGGGAAAAGAAAAATACATCGCGATGGGAGAAGACAAAAACAAACATTTTAAGGACCCCAACCCCCTGGTAGGCAATAATTTTAAATAATTATCGCATTATCACTGCATCAAATACCCAAGAAATCAATATTAGGCATCTGGGAGCCATTTTGGGTCGATGTCCCCTAACTCCCCTTAAAGGAAAAAAATACAGCAATCTGAGAAAAGACATAAATGCACGTTTTAAGGACACACACCCCCGGTAGGTATTACCAGACAGTATAAATAATTATTGCTGCGTTTTTATGGATGTCCAGGGAGTTTTTTAACATTTAAAACAGCTCATTTTATTGCACGCTGTCAGTAACGAAAACGAAACGTAGCAAACACAATTTGCGTGGTTCTGTTCGTTTCATTTCATTTTCATCACAATTTTCATTAGTCGTTTTGTTATGTAACGGAACGAATAACAAATAACAGAAACGAAAAAATGTTCGTTTCGTGCCCATCTCTAGTGACAATAATAAACAATTCATAGCCATATACTGTACACACTTGAATAGTTGCCCCATGACTAGAAACAGTTTGAAAAATTAGAAAGGTTGTTGAAAACAAATTATATATATATAAACCTGCACTCTCCTTTGAAAACATTCCTGGCTAGTGCAAAGGAAACCTGCCTTCCTCTCTCCTCCCCCCTCCTTTTGAGGCTTGCCTGAGACAGAACATTCCAGAAAACCACCAACAATCCAGCAGAGGGAGAAAAAGAGAGAAAGAGAGAGACCCCATTGGCTCACTAGTGATGATGTGACTGGCTCCATTACTTGAATTGCAAGATGTTGCTTGTTGATCAAGGCAAAATTTAGTAGAAATATTTGCTCTGTCTTGCAAAACGCTCTTAAACCAAGTTACTCTTAAACCAAGTATCACTGTACCTTTCCATGCTATTATTCTATAGCAAATGTGTGTTTTTATAGAAATGTAGTAGTCTGAAGCTTTAAATGAGAAAGCAATTTGACAGTGAACCATAAAAGGATCAGCAGAGGTAGGACCGGAGGAGGAAAGGAAAGAACAAGGGCTGTGATCTGAAATGTTACTTGCATCACATCCAGTATGAATACTGAACTCCTGAATCAATCTGCAGTCCTGTGTAGGCATAATACATGCTGCTAATCAAATCACACCAAAGTGTAGTCACAGAGTCCAGCAATCTGTCTGCATTCTATTTACTTGAGTACACAGATTATCTCCCCACTGTCACTTAAGTTGATCAGTTAGAGGAGAGAGCAGGAAAAATGAAGGCATCAAATGCAATGGAAACTAAATTCCTTTTATGTTTATCTGCAGCAAATGTATTAAAATTTTTCTTTCTTTCTTTCTTTGCCTTTAAACCATTTACAGTTAATTCTACAAATAAATCTCTAACACTTTAGAATTTACCAGAGTCTCCTGAAGCCACTGTATTTATTAATCATTAAAGGCTTTTAATATCCAGAGAGAATGCCCTGTGTCTGCAAACCCTCCCCCCAATTTTACACTACTGATCACTTCAGTTAGCTCATTCTAAAATTGCTTTGTGAAAAATATGTTCTGATCGGCTATGCAATAATACATAAGCAAAGACCTTTGGGAAGAGGTCAGGATATGGTGTATAGAGTTCCATTGGTCATAAAACGAAGAGAACATATTTAAGAGTGAGAAAATACTTCCATTACCCCTTGCTTAATTATTCTAAAATATGAAGACTGACGTGTGGACTGTTGTTTAAAATGCCCTTCACATTTGGTTTGAAGTACAAACAAGGGACCATAGGGGCATCTGCAGCATTTTAAATTAGAATATTGTGGCATGATTTTTATGGACTGTGTCATCTTTCTCTGGACATATCCTTCCTATATTTTAAATTCATCCTGCTTCAACTTTCCCCTGACTAATCTGGAAATGTTATGCCCAACATTACGGTCCATTTCATGCTTCTGGTTAAGAAGAATTCCTGAGAAATCCTATGCTGTCGGTAAATGTAATTATCCTTATAGGATGCTTTGCTTTCCCTGGCCATTAAGACTGTTGTTCCAGGCATTGCAAATGGACTTTAAATTAAAGTCCATTCTTCAAGTAATCTCTAGTTTATGAGCATGGGATATTGTGCGTTCATATCCACAATTCAAAAGAAAAACGGGAAGTGGCCCCATATTGCTGCTCAATATCATGAATTACCATCGGGAAAGAAGAACACTGAGTATTATATTGCAAGTGGCAGTCTAAATATTGAGGGGAGGGAAGTCTGGGGATTATACTATTTTTTTCTTTTTTGCCAGGCTTTTGTTTTTGTTTTGCATGTATGGATGTGCAACACCCCCCCCGGACACTGGTCATCATGACCAAAACAAGAAATGTGTGTGTGTGTGGCAGAAATAGTCCTCTGTGGAGGGGGGGGGGAGAAAAGTGTGCATGCTCACTAGAGTGCATGCCTTAGAGCAGTGTTGGTGAACCTATGGCACGGGTGCCAAAGGTGGCACTTGGACCGGACCCCCTTCTGTGGACACCCAATATTGCCCCTTCACAGCTGCCTGTATTCAGGTTAAATTGCTGTATTGGCACTTTGCGAAAAAAAAATCAGTGGGTTTTGAATTGCAGTTTGCACTTGGTCTCTAAAAGGTTTGCCATCACTACCTTTTAATGCAGTGCTGTGTGTTCTGTTTCCAAATGGGCCACAGACCGGTCACAGTCCATGAATTGGAGGCTGGGGATCCCCTGGTCTACAGGATACCCTATTGTGTTCACTATCATTCACAACGTGACACCACTCAAGAAAAATTCCAGAAGCTGACTCCTTTTTTCATTAGTTAGTCACTTCGCTCACACCCAGTCACAAAGCAGTTGTGGTCATGGTTGTTCTTTGACAAGTGTGAAAGATAGAGAGCACTAGAGGGTATCCTCTAGACCAGTGGTGGTGAACCTTTTGCACTCCAGATGTTTTGGACTACAAATCCCAGAATTCCAAGCCTAAATTGCCAATGACAAAGGACCGTGGGAGTTGTGGTCCATCACTGCTGTAGTCCATCCTGACTGTTACCATTTTGGTTTTTCTTTTTTCTGTTCTGTTCTGTTCTGTTATTTATTTATTTTTTGTCAACATTCAGATTGTCCTTTGCTACATAAAGCTTGGCGTCCTTTTTCCTGATTGTAACACAGGCACAATATTGTTTCAAAGTCAGAAGTTTTTGTTTGGGCTATCTCCAGTTTTAGAATTGACTTGTAGAATTAGCTGCATAATAATAAAGATGCACTATTATACAGCTCTAATGTCTTCTTGGCAGAACGTTCAGAGATTTCCTATGCCGTCTGCTGTACTCCATTACAATGAACTCCAAAGTTATTTCTGGCCCTCCAGTCCTGATTTGGGGTGGGGAGAATAGCTCACCCACTTCTAGTTCCTCTGGGGTCTGCCAGCAGATATTCAGCTGCGTGTTCAATGTGACCAGAACTAAACTAATGAATATAATTATAATTTTTTAAAAAGCCTATGCTGGGCTTTGGTACAAAACACGTTGACCTTGTCATTCTTTTCCTTGCCATCTTAAATTCCCAGTGTGAACCATTGTTTCTTCTCCACTATTTATTTTATTCCATCCGCATAACACTCAGAGAAACATCGATCAGCTACACTCCAAAAGGAATGATGTTATTTCTAAGTAAGTGACAATTGTAATACAAACCTGTTTATACCATTATTGTGAAAAGGAATGAATCACGAGTGATTAGCTAATTACAACCGATTAATTCCAAGCTCTGTTAAATTGTGTGTGGAGTTTATATTGTTTAAGAACACAGATACTACATTTAAAAAAATAATGTTATGTGTCAGGGGACCAACTGTATGCCCCTTTTCAACATTGGGTCATGTACAGTAATGCAGAAGAGCCAAACTTCTTGCCTTTCTCTGTACAAAGAGTAAATATAAAATCTTCCAAGGCTTTGCGACAGCAAATGAGATTTCAATCAGCACATCTCAGGCAGTACCTGCCTTTTAATAACAGAATTCCCCATCCATTTGAGGCTTCTATAGCAGGCTACTTGTCTCTGGTTTTCTTTTTTTGAATTCCTGACCAATTTGCCTAAGTCCGCTGTAATCTAAATGTTTCTCTTTAGAAGGTATTTGTTTATCCAAAGGGTTCATTCCCCATCTTCCACAGCGCAGGTTCCCAGGGCAGTTTACACAAAGTTAAAATGACGGGAGAAGAATTAGATTTCCAGTTTCCATTACTAATTACTTCTGTTTTGATGAAATGTGTAAACAGCTATACTGATTTTCTAACATTGGTCTTTAAAGAAATCAGGATCCCTGAAATAAAAATTAAAAGACTTTTGTTGGCTTAGTTAAGAGAAAGATGATTTTTCCAGAAAAAAAATGAAAATAATGACTTCCCATATTTTAAAGACAGTACATGATCAAGAACATTTAACACTTCATGCATGCATGCATGCCTACACACACATTAAATGACCAGTTTACAGTGCAATCCTCAATTGTATGGTCCTTGTACTGGTTTTAGAGTGGGCAGAAGTCTCTGGTGCCTGACTTGGTACCCATTAGCTCAGCTGATGTGCTGGCTAGCATCAGGCAGCTACAAGAATCAAATGAGGAGCATAGAAGGGGAACAAGCTGAGTCATGCCACATCTAAAGCCCTGTCCCTCCAGACACAGAGCCACTATCTTGCCACAAAGTTAGGCCAGGATGTGTGTGTGTGTGTGTGTGTGTGTGTGTGTGTGTGTGTGTGTGTGTTGTGTTGTATCATTACAGTTGTGACTGACTCTTCATGACTCCATGTCCATGGAGTTTTCTTGGCAGGAATACTGGAGTGGTTTTGCCAGTTCCTACTCCAGGCGCCTACAGCACCTGGTATTCCCTGGTGGTCGCCCATCCAAGTACTAACCAGGGACGGCCCTGCTTAGCTTCCGAAATCAGGTGAGATCAGGTGAGCTTAGGGCATCTAGGCAGCTTAGGGCATAATAGTTTTTAGTAATTTCTCACATTCCTGGGCTGGAAGGGAATGGCCTCAGCTTCCTTAGTGTCAGCTTTGTTAGTTAAGACTGTGCCCTTAGATAGTATTCCTGGAGCTTTTGAGAACATAGTCTATATTGCCAAACTATTCTTTAAAAAAACAACAACTAATAGAGAAATATCAGCCATCTATGAAGCATTATTGCTGCCAATATTTTCAGTTAGTGTAGCAAAATGTATATATTGAAATGTATATATTGAATCTTACATTAAGGAGTCATTAGAAATTATCTGTACCTTTGAAGATTCTTCAGGACTGCAATGTAAGGAAGTTTCAAGAATGCACAGGGTTAAAAAGTCTCATCACTTTTGAAATTGTACATATATTATGAGTATAGTATATTCTTATTTGCTAATTGTAAAAAAAAATACATTGTTCGCTTTCTTCCCTTATTACTCATTTATTTTCCTTTTCTTTGTATGACTGCCTTATTGAACAAGCCTTGGGAAGAGTGTCTCTCTCCTTTTACTTTGTATTCTACAGAGCTAATGTCATTATAAAATAAAATGTACAGCATTGTGGTGCTAGATTGAAGAAAAGTAGGGTATACTTAATGGCATGATTATACATAAATTTATGCACAGATAATCTCATGATTGTAGGATTGCAGCCTTAATGTGTAATTCTGTGCGTTCTTACCAATAAAAGGTTTTAAGGTTGATGGTTTCCTTAGAATACCACAATAACAGTAGTACACAATGGCCCAGGTTTGAAAATACATACTACCCGCTTTGATTGTTACTCCTTCATATTACATTTTTGAACTGAAACCAATCACTGGGTTTGTAAACTCTTTTTTAAAATACTAAATTAACTACTTTAAGATGGCAAAAATTGAGGAACATTTTTAAACATTTTGTCTCTGTATAAATGGCAACTCTGAAGGGCATTTACCCTTTACTTTAAGTAAACCCTGTTCTCTAAACCTTGAAATGGTTAGAAAACCATATTCATATCCTTGAACACAGAATTAAGGGGCTTCGGTGCCTAGTTGCCTCCCAGTCCTATTTATTTATTTATTTATTTATTTATTTATTTATTTATTTGACATTTATACCACCCATCCGACAGCCATGACAACTCTGGGCAGTTTACAACAAATTAACAAATACAAAAAAAAAAAATACAGAAGATAACAGAAGATTAACAAAACAAAACACATAATCCCAAAGTTCTAATTCAATGCAATAAAATAGAAATAAAATATCAACATACCATACAGATAATCAGTATAAACATCACAAACACTATTGGTAATAACTGATTTTGTTGATTAGAACCAGTGATATATAACAGCATCACAGAAGCTGAAAATCCTTGCTATAAAAGCTTCAGAGTTCCTTCAGAAAGTTGAGTGGTATATAAATAAATAAATAAATAAAAATCAAGTCAGTTGAAGAATGTCCCAGCTTAAATCATGGATTCCCCTAAAAGTTAATTAGTTGCGTTCAAATAGTCCTGATATCATCAGAAGCAACGAAATGCCAACCCTCAAGAATTCCAAGTCCTCCTTGGAATTTGCCCTTGAAGGCAAAAACATTGAAACTGTCTGATGCTGGACACATCATGAGGAGACATAATTTTCTGGAAAAGGCAGTTTTCCAGTTTCTGGAAAGGCAGTTTCTGGGGAAACTGAATCCAGCAGGAAAAGAGGAAGGACAAGTACTAGACAGACTGACTTCCTAAGGAAACCGCAGGCTTGAGTTTGGGAGAGCAGAGCAGGACTATTGGGGACAAAACTTCAGGACTTTCATAAACATTCAAGGAATAGCTGATCTCGTTTTTGATCAGGTAACCTCCTTGGAGAAAGAGGGAATCCTGTAGATGTAATATATCTCAGCTTCAGCCAAGTTTCTGACAGTTCCCTATGTTATCCTGATGAGCAAGCTAACTAGGGGTGGTGGGCTGGATAAATCCAAGTGTGAGGTAGATACAGAATCATACTCAGAGTGTGAGGATTGATGCTTCCTTCTCTAAGGGGGAGGAGGTAACAAATGGGGTACCCCAAGGCTCAGTCCTGGGTCTGGTGCTCTTCAACCTTTTTACTGATGACCTGGATTAGAGGGTGCAGGGAACACTTGCCAGATTCACAGATGACACAAAATTGGGTGGAATCGCTCATACCCTGGAAGACAGAAGCAAAATTCAAAAATGATCTTGATAGGTTGGAACACTAGGCTGAAAGCAACTGAATGAAATTTAACAGGGGTAAGTGTAAAATACTGCACCTAGGAAAAAGAAGCCGTGTGCACAGTTACAAGATGGAGGGACACCTGGCTCAGAAATACTACATGTCAGAAGGATCTTGGAATTCTTGTAAACCAGAAGCTGAACATGAGCCACCAATGTGATGTGGCCACAAAAAAAGTCAAATGGTGTTTTAGGATGCATTAACAGAAGTACAATTTCCAAATCCTGTGAGGTGCTCGTCCCCCTCTATTCAGCACTGGTTAGGTCTCACCTTGAGTATTGTGTCCAGTTCAGGACACTACACTTCAAGAAGGATGCTAACAAATTGGAACAAGTTCAGAAGAGGGTGACAAGGATGATCAAGGGGCAGGAAACCAAGCCCTATGAGTAAAGACTACAATAATTTGGCATGTTCAGCCTAGAGGAAAACCAGACTGAGGCATGATAGGATAGGACTTTTCAAATGTATGAAGGACTGTCATACAGAGGATGGGAAGGATCTGTTCTCGATCATCCCAGAAGTGCAGGACACACAACAATGGGATCAAGTTACAAGAACCCTGCTTTCCGTTGAACATCAGGGGGGGAAACCTCCTGACTGTTAGAGCAGTACGGCAATGGAACCCATTGCTTCGAGAGGTGGTGAGTGCTCCAACACGGGAAGGATTCAAGAGAAATCTGGGCAACCACCTGGCAGATCTTCTTTGATTTGTATTCCTGCAGGGAGCCGGGGGTTGGTCTTGATGGCCTTATAGGCACCTTCTAACGTCACTATTCTGAGATTTCCTCTGTGACAACAACCATAGCCCTGCTTCTAGTGCAGTGGTGGTGAACCTTTGGCACTCCAGATGTTTTGGACCCCAACTCCCACAGTCCTTTGTCATTGGCAATCTAGGGTCGGAATTCTGGGAGTTGTGATCCAAAACACCTGGAGTGCGAAAGGTTTGCCACGACTGACCTAGTGGTATTTGGCCCTGATCATGTAAGCAAGGGAGGCTCTGTACCTAGTTTTCTGTGCTGGGCAGGGTGATTAGGATTTGGATTTGGAGTTTTCTATAATTCTGTTGTCATGGGCAGGTGGTGGGATTCAGATTCACTGGAAAACTCTCACTAAAGTTGGGGAGTCTATTACGATGGTCAGCCCCATCATTGCCATAATAATATCTCCTTTGATTTCATCAGTTACTGTCTTTAGGGTGTCAGAGTACATCCTTGCCTCTTTCCTCTCAAATCATGTTCTTCCTCCTCGGATGATTTTGTTACTAAAGGGAATTATGGACAAATGGAAGTTCCATATTCAGAAGCCATCTAAGTTACACAGTGTAGGGAAATGGGGTAGCTGTGTGGGCTGTTCCTTTGTCCTCCTTCCCACTGGATTTCCTGAAGTCACTGAGTTGGCCACTGTTCATCCTGAGATTCTGGGTGCCTTCTCTTGGCCAATCATTAATATTCGTAGTTCAGGAAAGGCAATGGCTCTGGGGCTGAAAATGGCTTTAAAAACTGTATTGGGGTCCTGCCAGCCCCCCTATTGCCTTTGGATAACCCAAGTAGTTAGGTACTGTCTTTGGGGATGGGGGTGAGGAATTAGCTTTTGGACAAAATTTCCAGAAACTGCCAGACAACATTAGTGGGATGATGGGCATAAGAGTCCAAAAAAGGTCACTTTTCCTGGCCCTATTGATATGTTTGGTCTGCTTGCTTAGATATCCCAATTTCAGCTCCTACCTGTTGCTCACTACTTGCATTGAAGACTGCTGCTTAGGAAACAATAAGAAAGAGAGGTGGCCTTTTCTCCACATCCTAGAAGAGCCTCTTCTTCCTTTCCTGCGTCTTCATTGGTTGGAACTTCTCCTTTGGCTTGTCTCTCTCATGCCCACCCTAGGCCTTCCTTCTTGGCATGGCTCCCATGTCTTTTATTTATTTATCAAGTAAAAGGAAGAGTGGCTTCCTCCCCACCCCTATACCTCCTGTGCCCCTGTTAAAGGGCATTTGAAAATAAATAAACCCCATATCCCATAAATAATCCAAATGCTCTCTAGAGCGCCGTCCAGCCATTTTCAAGAACTAGAAAGGGTGCTTTCTGGATTAATGTCACATCAGACGACCGAGCTTCCCGAGAGGCCCAACACGGGACGAAGAGAACTGCCGGATGGAGGAGTCTGGATCTGGAATCCGTTTCAGCTCTGGGCAGGGGCGGCCGCGTTCATATTTTTCAAAACCTAGAAATCCGCCGCCCCCCTCTCTCGGCAGCCCCTCCGACGTGCACCCAACGACAAAACTCCCGCTGTTTCCCAGGAGAGGAGGGGACGAGCCCTGTGTGTGTGTGTGTGTGTTGGGGGGGGCGCCCTGGGCTCGCCTGGCCGCCCCTCTCCTCCCCGTGCCCAATGGCAGCCGCGGCGGGGCGGGAGCGCCGGAGAGACGACCCGCCCTCCGGCCCCTTCGCCGCCGCCGCCGAAGCCCCCTCGGCCGCCCACCGGGCTGCGCCTGCCTCTCCCTCGGGGCTGCCGGGGAAGGAGTCGTCCGGGCCAGGGAGTTCGGGTGGCGCGGGCGGAGGATGCGCTCTCCCGGGTGGCCGCGGGCGGTGGCGGGGCGGGGACCGGCCGCGGCCGCCGCTGGGACGCTCTGAGCCGGGGCGGGCGAGGGAAGAAGAAGCAGAAGAAGAAGCAGAAGACGACGGCGACCGGCACGGAGAGGGCGTGAGCCGACGGATCCCGCCGCCAGCCATGCTGCAGCGCCGGGGGGATCTCGGGGGCTGCCCGGGCACCGTGGGAGACCTGGTGCTGCTGAACGCGAGGCGCTCGCCCTACTACGCGGTGAGCGCGCCATCGGGCTTCTCCGGGGTCCTCGGGGTAGCAGCGGCGGGGCAATTGTGGAGGGGGGGAGGCATGCTGGTGGCAAACCTGGACGGCCGGGGAGCAGCCACAGGTCCGCCGCGCTAGGGGGTCAGCTCACGCTCCGACCGAGCAGCCGCCTTCCAGACGGAGGTGCCCCGGCGGTAGGGGGCTCCGGAGGGGGACAGGAGGGCAGTCTTTCCAGCTCGGCGGAAGATGCGCACTGCCTCGGCGCTGTTATTTCACTGGGGTCGTGGGAATGCTGTTTCCCGACCTCCCGCCGCGCACGCCCTGCTCTTTGGGCGATCCTGTCCTGCACAGCCAGCTTCTCCCCCACTGGGGCTGGTGGGATCCCGGTGCTCTTCCTTCTAAGTTCTCTGCAAAGCCCCTCCTAGCGTTAGGGAGAGAAAAGCAAGCCAGCGCCACCCTTTACGGTGGTTTTGTTAGGTGGCCTGTTGTAGTCTGGCTGGCCTTTGGTCCCCATGGTCCTATGCTTCACTTTGATAACGCTGCCTTCCCACCACAAAGCAGCGAGCCTGGGTCGTGCTTTTGAGTCGCTTGTCATGGCCTGCCAAAAACTATCCTAATGTAAAATTCGTCCATGTTCAGCAACTGGTTTGCCCCCTCTTCCCTGCTGGAGGCGTTAAACCTTTCCCTATTCACAATGCCCCCCTCTGGAATCAGTTATCAGGTAGCACAATATCAAAAAGGAGCCAGTGGCTAGTTGCCTGCCCCATAGGGAGAGCAAATAGTTGGGTCTGCAAACAGGGTCAGGAAGCTGTGGAGCTCCACAAGACTTGTGCCCGCTGACACCACCCCCCCTGCTGATGAAGTGCCACAACAGTTACTGGGCAATTTCAGCCCTGTTAGGTTGATGGGAGAACCACTCCTGTGCCCTGTACAGGAATATCTTCTGTGACTGCTGAGACCCAGTGCTAGTGGCAAGGGGCAGCTGTTGATTGTGTGCCCCCAAAGGCAGGTGACTGAAAGATGGCTCAAAGAAATAGTTGCTTCTTCCCAGGCTTCCTGCCCCCAAATCCATAAGGCTTAGCTTTGCTGCCGTGCCCAGAGGAAGGATGCAAGTGATCCACTGAGCAAAAGAAGGTGGCCCATTTCCTGTCAGGGGGTGGTAAATCAAAAGGGTGTCTTTCCTGAGCCCTGTGCCCTGTCCACCCCCCCTCATTCCAGGGTCAGTTTGAATGAGATTGGCACTACAGAGAGAGAGAGAGAGAGAGAGAGAGAGAGAGAGAGATTGGCCTCTGCCCATTCTTTTCCTGCATCCTTCTCAGGGAGATGCAGTGGACTCAACTGCCCAGGCTGTGTATGGTGCCCCCACCCAATAAAAAGAACAGCAGATTACGGATGAGAGAACAAGATGATTGCTCCTTGTGCTCATAGTGTCTTCTGCTCCCTTGCATTCTTGCACTGTCCCCCTGGGTAGTCTAAATGGTGGGGAAAGACAGAGCACACCCCAGCATTACCTGGGAGAAAAGAGAGAGAGAGAACAAGTTATGTAGGATGTTGACTCATTTTTATTTTCATGGTGAGGCCTGACTGTTTATCAGGTAGGGCTGAGATGACTGAGAGTTTCAGGAGAATGTGTTACGTGCCAGGTAGATGGCAAAAATCAGAATAGCAGACCCCACCACCAAGTGGGACAGATGCTAAAAAAAGAAGAAGTGGTGCTATGTGCCATCAAGTCATTTCCTATTTTTGACCAATGTAACATGGCTTTCAAGGTGAATGAGGTTTTTAAGGAGTAGTTTTACCAGTTCTGTCCACCACCAGTCTCCTTGGGCAAGTTTCCATGGCTGAGTGTGATTCCATTCTGAGTCTTCTTAGTCCTAATCCATCATTTGTCCATGGCATCAAACTGGGTACAAAAATACAACCTACAGCATGCCTCTTTGTGTGCTTTTTGCTCAAAATGAAATGGAGGCCATCTGTTTGCTTAGAATCAGGGAAGGACAACTTGACTTTAATTGTGAGTTTTGTTTTGTGCTGTGAATAGGAATGAATCCTGTCCAAATGATGCCTAGTGACAATTCAGATTTTTAATTTGAAATGTATGTAATCAAGGTTTTGGAATGTATTAGTATAACTCAAGGCCTAATGTTGCCTTGCACAACTGGGTCCTCTGTGTAGCCTTTATGGCCCTTGTGTCTCCTTTTTGAATTGTATCCAAAACAATGAAAGTGCAAGGAAATACTGTTTTGAGGCTTTATGCTGCAGTGCTTTCATTTCCTAACATAAGGATGAGAGGCAGTGTGACTGTATAAATTCTATTATGAGTAGGTGGGATGGGAGCAGGACAATTCCTAGTATGGGTCCACCAAGCAAAATAAATGTGTTTCCCTTTGATTCTTCTGGAGCAAAACAATAAATAACAGTAGTCTAGTCCACAAACTCCAGAGCACTAGCCACATTTCAAGTGCTACATAAAACTATAAACTGTTCAGCTTATAAGTAAAATAACCTAGAGAGGGGTGGTCTACATCACTACTGACATATTGGGAGTTGTTTAATAATCAGTATAATGGTTTTCCAAGTAATGTTGTAGAAGGGTCTTCCCACAACCCACCCCAGTTTTACAGATACTGTACAGCACAACAGCTTTTATTTCTAATTGGAGCTAAGACATAGTTGCAAATGTGTTTTGAAGATAAGGATAAGATTTTAATCAGAGTTGTAGTAATACTTTGTGTTTCTCAATTTAGCCAGTGAAAAATGAATCATTGGTAAATTACAAGCATTTTGTAAAGCACTCCCTTTTTGTTTCTTAAGCTTTTAAAATGATAAGATTCCATTGTATGCTTTGAGATGCTGGGCAGGTAAGAAACTGCTTTCTTTTTGCTAGCCTGTGTAGCATTTGTAGCAGAGGTTTTCTTTTAAAAAAAAAACACCCACCCACAAACAAACAAAAACAAGACCCCACTGAAATCCTTGATGTCTGTTTTGTTTGCTCCCTGTAGCTATGCACAAATCTTAAAGCAATTGAAACACATGTAAGACCGCTACCTCTGCTAGTGTAATTATGAAAAATGTCATTTGAAGAAAAACATGGACAGCCCTGCTTTGTTTATTACTGGATAGGTTGCTTTGAGCAGAGGACTGGGTTAAATGTGAAGCTTCACCTATTTAATCTCTTAGTAGTGTTAAAATCAAAAGCTAAAAGGTAATACTAAATGCAGCCTTGGAGATGGGAGGGAAGGGAATTCTTATAGTTGACACAGAAATTCAACATTATTATTTTTTAGTAGCAGTGATAAAACAGCTGGAATCATTGCTGCTTTTTTTTTACCAGATGCCAGATATTTATTAAGGTTTTTCTTGATAAAAATAACCAGGCTTACAGCTTCAGATGAAAGGCTGGGAAAAACACTTTAAGCCAAGTCTTAAAACAATCCAGAGGTTTTTGAAAAGAGCTTTATGTGTATCTAGAGATTAATGTTATTGGAGCTTAGTTGTGTGTTACGAGTTGAAGTAAACTACAGATTATTTTTAAATGAGGTGGTTCTTAGCCAACAAAGATGTGGACGTGCAGTAGTCGGCTGTCCCCAGTAGGTTGGAAACTTAAATATAATCGTAGATAGCTCCTTGGTCTCTCTTTACAGTTTGCTGGAAAAATGAAAGGGGGAAGGGAGAGGGGGAAAAACCCAGAATCTTATGGTAGTCCAAAGACTGACAAATTTACTTCAGTCTAAACTTCTGTGGATCAAAATTCCCTTCTTCAAATATCTATGAAGATTCTCAGTCATCCAGGTCAGTTTATCTGGAACTTGAGTCGCGGCTACTAGACTTCTTTTTCTTGAGAGATAGAAATGTTTTGCTGCTCATCCAAACAGCTTCATCAGTCTGAATACAGCTTGTGCGAGTCCTCCATCTTATAGTCAGTCAGCTTTGACCTCGGAAATAGGCTCATTAGATGAACAATGGCCTGAATAGGCTTGTTAGGTAGACAATAGTATCCATAGCCTTAAGTTGAACAATGTCCTCAGGTGCTGAAACCTATAAAGTATGGGTCGTTAGCTATGGCCTTGATGGCGAAGGCTTTTTTTTATTTGTCTGGGTATTGTTGAAAGCACACCCTGATAAGTAGCAGATAGACTATGCCTGCATTCTATACATTTCCAAGGATCAGGTGAGTGTATATATAATAGACAAAGTAGTGATGGTTTGCAATGTTAAAAAGGGTCCATCGAGATATTGATTACTTGAACTGGACGGTAGTTCCCAGACAGTTTCACCACCAGCTATGCTGACTGGGGTTTCTGGAAGGTACAGGCCAAAGACGCAAAGATGGACCAAGGCTGGAAATCGCTGCTGTAGGTATATAAAAGTCAGGCATCATTGCCCTAAAGGTGAGATTCTAAATACCTTATTAAGGAGCAGTCAAATGTCAATGATCTGAACTTGATGGATGGATGGGTTAAGATGACATTGTGGTGATGTGTTCCAATGATTAATATACAATATGCATATTTACAATTTGCAAATATGCAGATAACCCATATTTGTGAATGGGAAAGCTTAAATGTCAGCTGAATCCATATGAAAACCTTAAAACACTGTCTTCTGCAGCTCACTTGTCTTTGCCTTCATCCCCATCCCCTGTTTGTTCATAATCTGCGAAATTAAAACAAGCTTTCCTGTTCTATCAGGTATCAACTGATGTCTCAGTTTAGAATGAACAAGTTCAAAAGAAAAATATATATGAATGTGTTGCCAGCAGAAGAGGCCACTGCTGTTAAAAGTGAAATCATTTCTTTAACAATTTCTGAATCCAAATGCTTAAGTGACTTTCACCACTGGTGTGATTTTCTTTAAAGCTTAGTTTTGTTTCTGTTTTATTATGTTACTGTATTCTATGTTTTTATTGTATGAATTATTTGAATTTATTAATTGTTGTAAACCGCCCAGAGTGACCTTGCTGCCAGATGGGCGGTATAAAAATTGTATGTATGTATAAATAAATAAATAAATAAATTCATCAGCAAATGTGTATTTTAATGGTTCCCCCTTAGCTCTAGTTTATTATAGTTGGCAGCAAAGATAGATGATTGCTGGATACCCACGTCACAGCTTGTCCCATCCCATCCGTTTTTAAAAAGAGCGTGTGATTCTGTCAGTGCATAATTCTATTTTTCAGCGAATGACCCATGCTGAATAACCTTTGAACTATAATGTATCTTTAATAGAAAACTATCCAAACATTTCATTAAAATAAATTAGATTTAAATTTTTTTAAATCCAATTGACATTTTAAAAAATCACGATATTTTAAAATTTCCTTTTAAAATCAATGATTTTAATCCATTTTGCTTGTCCTTGACTCAACACTTCAGCTGCCCATCCTGAGGCAGGAATTAATGAAGTATGCTAAAGTGATGCAAACCCGAAATTCTATAGCTAAGCCAGTGTTAAAATAATAAAATGATAGGCATAAAGCAGGATTTATCATGGCTGTGAATGCACTCTCTGATGAATTGTGATCAGTGTTTTTTTTTTTTAATGTTATAGGGTTGTAGATTGATCTTTTTATAATTTGAAGTACAGTATTAGACTTCACTCGGTTTGCACTCAAAACAGCAACCTTTGTGTCTAGGCTACTTTTACCACCCAAGACCTTGTCCACAAAAATGTTTGTAGTTATACCGATTGGGCAAACTAAACATAAGTTATAGGCATTAACTAAAAGTTTACATTCCACTGTACTGTGGTCTTGCATCATTGTGTCAAATTTGCTTTCAGAAAATGGGACCAGAAATGTAATACTGTATTCTGTTCTTACATTGTATTTCCATTTTGGAGATACTGTTGCAATACTATTTCAAAATCCTAAGAGGTTAAGTTTAAGCAGTTTTCTCCCTTCTTTCCACATCAAAGGAAATACTTGGGCAGAGGAAATGTCAGTTACAAAGTTGCAGATAACTATAGCAGATGGTTGACTCTGCAGTACATGGGTGTTTCAATACCTTAGTTAATGTTATTGCTTTGGTTTGGTTTGAAAGTTGCATTGATGGCCCAAATAAGGTGCAGTTAGAGTAGGTTCATATAATTAGTGGAACCTGTGGAGGAGCAGAGTCATCAAATCCCCACTGATTTGTTCTGTGCCTATTCTGGTGCAATTTACTATGCTAAATAACATTATATTGGCCTGTGTGTGTGTGTGTGTGTGTGTGTGTGTGTGTGTGTGTGTGTGTGTGTGTGTGTGTGAGAGAGAGAGAGAGAGAGAGAGAGAGAGAGAGAGAGAGAGAGAGAGATGTTGCCGGGATTAAAACTGACATTGGAGCTGTGGTTATTGGGCAGAAGGTTATGCAATGTTTGCATTTTAAGGTTGCAAAATAGTGGAGGGTCAAATCAGATGTGTAGTTAGCATGTCATTAGAAGGAGAAAACAGCATGTCAACCACACAGTCCTCTTCTACTAAGGTGTCACAGCAACTGGATGCAAAATAAGCAAGTCTGGAAGTTGAGTCATGACAACTGGACTTCTTTTCTTGAGAGATTGATTTTCTTGAGAAATTTTCTTGAGAGACTGAAGTCCAGTTGCCATGACTCATCTTCCAGATAAACTCACCTGGATGACTGAGAATCTTCACAGACAAAATAAGCAAGTGTTTAAACTTCACATGACTTCTCAAATAGTAAAGCAAGCTAAGGCACAATCTGTGGAAGATCAGAAAAATATGTATGATTGTTTTAAACACTTTCAGTGAGTTTTTTGTACATGGCAAATAGTTTAGTCCTAAGACAAGGGTGAGGAATCTTCAGCTCTCCATATGTTTTTGGACCACATCTCCCTCAGTTCCTTATCATTAGCAATATAGGCTCAGAATTCTGGGAGTTACAGTATAAACCATCTGGAGGGCCAAAGCTTCTTCACCCCTGTACTAAGAGGACAGGAAAAGTAATTTGGGGACGGGCTGCTATGAACCTTTGTCTTATACAGTACTCCTGGAGCCCCATGACTTATTTTTAAATAAAGAATTGCTGGTAGATCAAGCAGCTTTTGGGCGTTCTCAGAAATTGTATAATTTTACCCACTGGAGTGGAGCTAAGAATATCCTCAATGCATTTTCTCCAGCTGAGACTCTCTATATAAGTATCTCCCATGTTTTTATGCTTTTACCAGTTCCTAGCATCTCTTGTCCATATTCCATGTGGGAGGGAGGAAGAGGTGTGTGTGTGTGTGTGTGTGTGTGTGTGTGTGTTTGCTTTACTGTGTAGATTCTCAGCCAAAGTACTTCCATCTGCCAGTGTTCCTAAGTTTAGTTCAATAAGCAAAAAGGAATTCCAGTCCCTACCCCACCCCTCACCCCTGCACTAAAGCTGGTTGGACTCACAACGGGATAGGGAGCTGTTCTAATTCATTTCAATGGATTCCAAATCATAGTTCCATGTGGGCACATCATTTAAGGCATTTCCCCGTCACCTTTATTTTGTAATACTCACCATCAAAACAAAGGGTGCATTTACATTGGTGGCAGGGAATGAGCTAGCGTGGGTTGCTTTGGCATAGTCAGCCTTGATAGGAGCAGCCATTCTCTTATCAGTCACAGCCAGAAATACAATAAGAAAGAAAATTAGGCCCAAGTAGGAGTGTATAAGTGGTATGTGAAGAATTGTTTCCGGTTTGTGACCACCCCCTTCAAATTAGCCAGGGCCCTTTGGGGAAGGGCATATGACCACCCCCCAACTGAGAATGTTGGATTAGAGGAATCTAATCGAGTCCAGTGCTTCACATGGAAAACAGTTCTGCACCCAAAGCAAGCCTTTCAATTCAAATTTGCTAATATCATGAAGTGACTTAATAAATGAACCATGTCAAGATATTGGCAAATTTATCATTTCCTGTCATCCTTGGCAGAGGTGCAGGGGAAGTGAAAATAATTGTTTGACTGTGTATGGATTGATGTGCTCCATCAGTTATGGGGAAAATTTGTTTTTTTTTCTCTCTCTCTTAAAGAGTGAAAGATATATCTTTATCTTAAAGAGATATCTCTTAAACACACAAAGCTGGGAGTTACCTAAGATCCTCACTGGCAACCAGGGTTGAAATCATATATTCCATGTGAAAGGACAAAAGAAAATTAGGGACAAAAATCAACTCATTTTTAAATGTGGTGTTGGATGAGAGTCTTACGAGTAGTATAGACAGCTGGAAAGTGGGTGCCAGATTGAGTCAAACCTGAACTCTCACTGAACCCAAAATTAGTAAATGGAGGGTATCCTATAATGCATATGGACTCTAAATACAAAACTGACGAGAAAGGACAGGGCTGGGACAAACACAACTGCTCTATTCATTTATAATGCAAAAATACTTTGAATATGCCCTACAAAATTCCCTGGAGATGCGTGGTAAAATGTACCTTTCTGGAATACTGTCATTGCATTACTTTCATTACAGCAAACCTATTTCTTGACTCTATGGGGAGGGGGACCCATCTTTGATTGTTTCTAGAATCTTTCATTGCCATTCAAACATTTCCCATGTCGGCCGATGCAGCTGCAACAATGTATCTCCTTTGGAAACCTTGCCTGTTTTATACATAACTTAGCTTATAATGAAGTCACTGCATCTTACCTTTGAAAGTCTTCTTTTGCAGATCAATATTTCAGTCCTAGCAGTTGGAATTCCTTTTTTAAAAAGCCAACATTTCTCTTTCAAGATAAACAAGAACTATTTTAAATCTGGGGACATTAGGGTCACCTATTTCTGAACAGAAGCATAAAACAGGCTCATTTTTTAAAAAATAACTGAAAAACTTGTTGCCAAACTTCCACAACTTTGGCACAAAGCAACAACAGGCTCTCTGCTATTATTGTGCCAAATTTGGTGCTGAGCTGAAGTCCAGGTTCAAAGTGATATTATTTTGTTTGGCTGCCTTGGTTTTTATAATTGCCTTGTAGAATGTTGATTTGTTCTACAGCACAGTAACATCATTACACATTTGTGATGTGATAATGATGTTTGGAAAAGTTGAAAGTAGCAGGAAATGAGGAAGACCAAATGGGGTGGATAATAGAGTCACTTTAAAAAAAAACTGGTTTGGAATTTCTAAATGCTGAGCAGGGCTGTTGAGAAGAAGACATTTTTGAGAAAAGTCATTCACAAGGTCCCTGTAAATCAGGGGTTACTTGAAAGCACTTACAAAAGCATTGTCTAAATATCCTTTGGGAAGTCGCCAAGCTTTATCTAGTTTAATAAGGTTTTTTTTTTTTTTTAAAGAAAAGCAGGCATTACTTTTAAACAGTGGGCATTAAATGCCCTAAGCACATCCAACCTCGCCTGGTCGAGTACAACTAATCCAAGCATTTAGAACAGAAACAGTCCCAACTTCTACAAGTGGGGTAGAAATGAATGAATGAAGGAAGGCATGAGGAAATAGCAGATTTTGTTTTTATCAGCAAATGGCTTGATGTTTCAAGTAGAGGTAGATTTTTATCAAAAGTAGATTTAAAACAACAGCAGGCAGTTAATTCAGCAAATGCTAACTGTATACGTATTTCCATCTGTAATGTCTGCTGAAGCTTACTTCATAATCCAGGTTTATTACACTGAGCATTTTCCAGCTATCAGCAGGAAGTACAATGGAAGTGAGAGCCAATATTTCTCTCAATCTACCCCCTCATCCTTCTGTTCTTAACCAGCATAAATCTTGGGTTTATAATGTCAGATGTGTTGATTAAAACTTTCCAGAGTTAAAAGTAGGTTAACAGCACCCTGTGGTGATAATTCAATTTCCAGGAAATATTGAATAGGACAGGAAAATGGAATTGTTCATGTGAAAGGTTTCTTTATAACACAGCAAGATTTCTTACGTATGATTTGATGCCATTCCTAAAAGAAGACTAACATATACAACTGCAATCCATTGCAAAAAGAGGCTCTAATGGGAAGGATATTTCAGATGGTTTCGGGAGGGGGGAGGAGAGATGAAGGATTTTTTTTTAAAAAAAATAGTGAATATACCTGTCCTCTATTGAAATACTGAAGATTGCAATCAGCAGTGCTACTTGAGAAAGTAAAAGCATAGAAACGCTTTATATCTATGTTTGCCGTGCTATTCATTCGGGCTCCAAACATAGGAATGAGTTTGTCTTTCATGGCTGGTGTGTATGGTGGGTGCCAAAAGGGTTGCATAACAAATATTTATTGATGAATAATGTTTCATTTTCTGATCTGGTTAATGGCAAGACACTCTTGTAAGTGTGCAGCGTTCCCTGTTGCTGGTGTTACCTGCCATCAAAGAATTTCCAGTTTACAGCCACTGTATAAATTAGTGATCTCTGAGAGAACCAGATATTAACAGCACTTCTCAGGTCTTGGAAACAAAAGACTGTGACTTTCATTTTTGAGTTAATCTTACATTGTTCCTCCTCCTGTTCCTGTTTCTTTTCCCCCAGCATTACAATATTATCTTTTCCAGTGAGTTTAGTTTACTCATGTCGTGTCCAAAGTCAGAAACCACTTACAGTATTTCGTCTTTCTGGTGGCCAATTCTGACTGTTAAGCTCTCCACCAACACCATATTTTAAAGAAATGGATTCTTACCCTGTCAACTTTCTTCACTGTCCTGCTTTCTCATGCATATTAGCATATTAGTTTGGAATACCTTCCAATAACATCCTATTTGTTTATTTGTTTGTTTATACCATTCCCATTCGTTCTAAAGGCACTATGTCTTAGAAATATAAAAGCACAGATTATATGGCATATTTGGTTACTTCATGTCCATTTTGTCTCTGTTAGTGTTGCACTTAGGAGTGGTAAAAAAAAAGTTACTTCACATCCATTGCGCAACTACTGAAATTTGTCTCGATCATGCCCCCGGAATGGGTACTAATCGCTACAGTACTGTACCTGGTGCTGGGGTAGGATTTTCCCTTGTCACTCTTTGTTCTCACTTTTTTCTGTTCCAAGACAAGACACTGTGTAGTAACGACTGTCATGCAATAAGATATTCGTTTCTCTCATAAAACTCTGCCCATTTTTTTGGTTTTTGTTTTACTATTCAGAAGCGAAATATTGAAAAAGAATTTTTAAGCCCTCCAAAAAGGGGAAAAGGAAGCTAAACAAATTCAGTGTTTGTCATGGTACAAAGCCGTGAGGTAACACTTGTCACGAGACACTTTATCACGACCATGGGAACACTGAAACAGGGACAAAACCATGTGATCGCGACCAATGCTGTCACAGTACAAAAGTAGTCGGGGAACAAAGAAGGACGTGAAGTAACCGCCATAGAGAATTAAAAATCACTACAGTGACAATAAAAGAAAATGGCTCAAACAGATACATAAAAGACCAATCATATTAAAAGCCAGATTGGATAGGGAAGGAATAAGACTCAGCCAGGGTCTGTGTGGAATGCCTCCCTGTAGAGCAGTGTTTCTCAACTTGTGGGTCTCCAGATGTTTCTGGACTGCAACTCCCAGAAACCCCTTCCAGCACAGCGAGTGTTGGAGGCTTCTGGGAGTTGTAGTCTAGGAAGAACCACTGCTGTAGAGCATCAGGGATGTAATGGGCAGCCAGTGAAGAAGTGCCAAAACCAGGGTGATGTGAATGAAATTGCTCACACCAGTCTGGCCACAGCATTATGGACCCGTTGAAGTCTCTAGATCAGGCTCAAGGGATGTCTCAAATAGAGGGCGTTGCAGTAGTTAATCCGGGAGATTACCAAAGCCTGCATCAAAGGTGCTTTTTCTAAGGATGTTTTCATTCATAGAATCATACAGTCTAACCTGCTGATCAATGCAGGAATTCAAGGCAGATTTGACAGATATTGTCCAATTTTGTCTTGAATGGCTCCAGCGTTTCATTCATAGTTGTTCTTTGAAATCTAAGTCTTTTGATTTCTTGGCTAAAGTTTGCATTAGTATTTATGATTAAACCAAGGTATAGAAAATCCTTATTTTGATTTTTTTTAAAATTGTCGGTATTAAAGTTATGTAATTCTTCTATAGTCTTTTTGTTGTCTTAATCTTCACCTGTAATTGTTCCATTCATTGTTTGTTCAGGTAGTAATGAATCTAATCTATCCTGATTCTTAACCTATCCAACTCTGAATTATGTTATGATACAACCTTCCATGCATTAAAACATAAGATTGTACTTTATATATGTCAGCCTAGTACCTTGTGCAAGAGTGAAAACTAATGAAAGAAATGTCAGTAATTTAAATTATGCAGATGATGCCATAATATCATTGATGCAGAAAGCAGCACTGACTTGAATTGGCTCCTGTTAAAGTTGCATGTTTGAGGCACACACATTTCTTTTAGAGTACTCCAGAACTTTTTGTGATCCATACAGGATGAATTTCCTTTGGGACAAAATGTCTGATGAGGTATATTTCATCTCATTTCTTCTGAATGGTTTGGGTATGCTTTATAACTAATGTATATTTGCCATTCTATTTTTGATACATCTTCGTTCAGCTTGAACACTTGGCATTCCCCTTTCCATTTTTTCATAAAAAATTGTTGCAAGATCTTGAGCATATCTTTCCTTGCACTTTTATTTGAAAGTACAGCAGATATTTATTGAATTTATCTGTACTTTATCTCTCTAGTTATCCTCGGAAGACCAAACTGTCCAGTTTTCTTTGTCCCCCCCCCCCAGTCACTTTTGTCAACTGGTCATATGGGCATGAGGAAAATAAGTAAGTGAAAAGCTACAGTTCTCTGCTCAAATGTAACACACAGCAACAGTTTAAACAATCCCAGGTTTGTAAATCAGTAACAGCCATGGCTCTTAATTATGACTTCTTCTTTTTAAGTTCATTTAATTTTTAGAATACAGTGATTCCCCCGCCCTTTTGCGGTTCATATACTACGGTCCCGCTATATCGCAGGACCGCAGTATATGAAAAAAAGCCCTCCTAGGATAAGGGGGTAAAGTCCTGTTTCAAGCCTCCCATACTTACACCAGGACAGGAGCTGCTCCAAACTGGTCTGTGAAAACCTTCCTGGGCCTTCTGGAGGCCCCAAAAGGGCCTCCCTGCAAACCGGAAGTGACTTCCGGATTGCTGAAAATCCTTTCTGAGGTCTCTGAGAGCCTTTCTAGGCCTATTGGAGGCCTCAGAAATTATTTCCAGTTCGCAGGGAGGCCCTTTTGGGGCCTCCAGAAGGCCCGGGAAGGCTCTCACAGGCCTGTTCAGGGTAGGGCCAGACTGGGGGTAAGAACAAGAGCCCCCAGCTAGCCCCCCCCCCCGGCCTGATTCGACCTGCATCTGCATATCGCAGATTTTCAATTATTGCGGATCAGGTCAGATCCCTAACCCCCGCGATAGGCAGGGGATCACTGTACAATAAACAAACAAAAAAAAAAAAAAAACAAGGAAAAAACAGGATTTGAGGTACAGAGTTATATAGGCACCGTATTTGCTAACATTTCATTCTACTTCTCCTTATCAACCTACTCTTGTCAGATTATCTCTCAATAGTATCACATAAACAACAGATTTGTTTGTGTCTCTTGGGAATTATTTTACACCACACCCTAAATTTTTATATATTCCAAAAGCCCAACAATACTTTCCATTTCTCATTTTGTGTCTGCTTTCGATTTTGATCTAATGCTTCTGTGAGTTTATCTCTGCAATGTTCATTATTTTTCCTATTAGCTCATCCTTCATTGGAATTTGGGGATTTTTCCAATACTTGACATAGAGAATTATAGCTGCAGTTAGAATCATAGTAACTAAATAGCTGCTTACCTTATCTATAAATTCTAAAGTAAGAATAGGTCAGAATAGTTCTGCTTTAAATGGAATTGCAAATCCCATTATTTCTTGTAGTAAAGTCACCATTTCCCAATAAGACTGTGCTTTTTTACATGTCCACCATTAATTGTGACTTCTTGTGGGTTAACTGTACCTTGTTTTCTGATATGGGTTCAGAGACAAGAAGACAGAATTAATAACTTGGTTTCCTGTTATGTGCAGACCTGGTCTAAGTATTTAGCTTCTAGCTTATTGGCTGTGTCAATAGAGTCCCGAAAGAATTCTTAAGAGTACATTTCGGAGTAATCTCTATTAGTGAGACTAGGAAATACTGATATGCTACCATGATTTGAGAGCACTTGGAGTTTTCATCATTATTTGAACTCATTTTCAAGCTCTGTTCACAGAAAAAATAGTATGATTAATCTCTTCCATGTATTGAATTCCAATTTGCTCATATATAGGTCTTAGTATGTTCTGCTTGTGTGAAACAAAATGCTTAATTAATGTGTTGACAAGCAAGTAAACTGCTGCAGTTTATATTAAGGAGGGAGTAACAACTTCTTGGGGGCGTTGTGGCTCAGTGGGCCGGAGCACTGAAAACTGTTGGCTGCAAAGTCAGCAGCTTGGTGGTTTGAATCCCAGGTACCACACAGTGGAGTGAGCTCCCACTGTTAACCCTAGTTCCTGCCAATCTAGCGGTTCTAAAGCATGTAAAGGCAAGCAGATAAATAGGTATTGCCATAAAAAGTGGGAAGGTAAACAGTGTCCTGTGAGCAGAAATGTGTTCAGCCATGCCAGCCATATGGCCATGGACTTGCACAACACTGGCGCTTTGGCTTGGAAACAGAGATGAGCACCACCCCTAGAGTCGGACATGACTAGTACACATGTGCAGGGGGGACCTTTACCTTTTTTAAACAATTAATTAGCATGCTACCTGAATAGAAGTTTGTCTATTTTTGCGGCTGTAGCTGATACCAAACTGTTGTCTAAAGATCTGTAATTTTTTTTCAGTTTCTTTTCCACCAGCATTTGTACTGTATTAAACATAAGACATTTTAGTCTGTGTTTAAATATACATTTTTACATATTGACGTAAATTGCTGAAGTTCAGCAGCCCAGTGTTTGGGGAGTTCTTTTTACTTGTCTCTGGAGAGATGGCGTCAGCTTGTTATTCCAAATAAATGAATTCATATGTACAGCAAGTATGTTTGAGTGTGTCACTATAGCAAATGTACTGCTTTCCAAAGATGGATTGCTGCCTGTGAAATAGGGTTGTAATTTAAGAAACTGTAGGCTATAGGTGTGTGTGCGCGTGCGCATGTGCATGCACGCACACGTAGCTTGTCTCATTTGAACTGTCATTAGAAACTTTGTTGGTTTCAAATGCAGAGGAATTTGATTTATTCAGATTTTTATTTATGCTTTCCAGATTAACAAATAAGAATATCACTGAGAATATCTCATGCTTCATTTATAAGGACAGAAAAGAGTTATGTGACAGTTATGTTATGTGCTACATGCTTTATAGACTTCAGCAAAGCCTTTGACTGTGTGGATCATGAGAAGCTATGGATTGTTCTGGCAGTATGTGATTAACCTGATGTATAACCTGTATATAGACAAGAAGGTACTGTTAGGATAGAATATGGAGAGGCAGAATGGTTTCCTTCAGGCGAAGGGGTCAGACAAGGATGTATTTTATTTCCCTATGTGTTCATCCTTTATACAGAACATCTCACATGGAAAGCCAGATTGAACTGAGACGGAAGAGTGAAAATTGTGGGTGAAGCATCAATAGTTATGCAGATAACATCATCTTATTGACTTTTAGTGAGAATGAAAATTCAAAGTGCAAGAGGAGGACTACTGTTGAACATCAAGACAACCCAAATTACGACTACAGAGGAAACATACAGCTTTGAAGTTGATAACAAAGAAATTCAATTGGTTAGATAATTTGTATACCTTGGTTCATTCATCAGGCCAAATGAAGATGCCTCCAAAACACACACACACACACACACACACACACACACACACACACACACACACACACAGAGAGAGAGAGAGAGAGAGAGAGAGAGAAGAAGACTAAGATGTGATAGACTCAATGAAGAAACTGAAAAAGATCATGAAGTGTAAAGATGTATCACCAGAGACAACGACTAAGATCATTCACACTATCATATTTCCATTCACCATGTAAGGGTGTGAAAGCTGACAGGTGTGTGGGGGGGAGGTATTGATTTGTTTGAAATGTGTTGCTGGAGGATTGCATTGTGGATACTTGGACTGCCATAAAAGCAACCAAGTGGGCCCTAGATCAAATTAAGCTAACTAACTTTGGAGGCATAAATGTTGAAACAGGCTGTCTTACTTTGGGCATATCATGAGAAGGCAAGATTCACCAGAAAAGACAGGAATGCTTGGAAACGTTGAAGGAAGTGGGGAAAGAGGAAGGATAAAGTTGACAATATTTGACTCCCTAAAGCAGTGTTTTTCAACCTTTTTTGGGCAAAGGCACACTTGTTTCATGAAAAAAATCACGAGGTACACCACCATTAGAAAATGTTAAAAAATTTAACTCTGTGCCTATCAGACACACACAAACACACTTCTCACCCCCCCAAAAAACAACAACAAATCCATCCTCCAGCCCAGGCCCTCCCAAGGCATCCCTATCAAAATGTCCGCCTGCCCTCACCTTCCCCCTCCCTCCTCCTGGCACTTTTTTTCAGAGGAACTTGCAAACCCAGGAAGGTGGGCCTGGAGGAGGCTCTTCATATACGACCCCCAACCCCCATCTTTTACCCCTTCCAGTATAAGCCTCCCTTCTCCCCCCCCCCCCGCCTCCTTCCAGCCAGGCAGCCACAGGGCCCGGAAGGGACCCCCATCCCCGTCTCCTCCCTAGGTCCTAGGAATCCCCTCCTCAGCCTCCCACGTCCTCCCCTTTATTTACGCCCCCCACAAAAAAATGACCATTGTTAACAGCAGCCCGCTCCCCACCCTTAAAAGAGGGGTGTGCACGCGCACTCCTACCTGGCTCGGCAGGGGCGCGTGCCCACCCTCGAGAGGCAAACAGCGAGTGCGCGAGGCGGGGGAGGGAGGGAGGGAGGGGGGTTCGGTGAGCGAGGAGGGGGAACCAACCCCAAGAACCTTTAAGAGCGGCTTCTGGAGCACCCTTTGTCGCAATGCGCCTGCGCAGGTCTCCCAGCTCTCTCTCACTCTCTCGCTCTCCAGTCTCCTCCTCCTCCTCCTCCTCCCTTATTTCTTCTCCTTCCCCGCCCACGGCCAGCCTTTCCTCGCCGGCGCGCAAAGCACGCCAGGAAAGGTAGTCCACTCTCCTCCCCAGGACCGCGTCTCAGACCTGCGGGAGGAACTACATTTTCCAAGGAAGCCTTGCGGCAGCCGGCTTCTTTCTAAACGCCCTGCCTTCCTCCGGCTCACCGGCGCCGCACCACTGCCTTGGTCGCGAGTGGGATGTGGGGGGGCATTGCTGGTGTAGGGAGAATTTTTCCCATGGCACACCAGGCAACATCTCGCGGCACACTACTGTGCCGCAGAACAGTGGTTGAAAAACACTGCCCTAAAGGAAGCTGCAGGCTTGAATTTACAAGAACTGAGCAGCACATGCAATTTTTGACATTGCTCATTCATAGGTTACCATATGTTGGAGGTGACCTGACAGCATGTAACAGTAATGGCAATAGTCATTATCATCCTTAACATCACTGTGATAGGAATAAAGTTAGATTTTTGCCCATCGTATGGTACGTTCTCATAATTTGCCCTGTTTCTCCTCCATCTCCAGCAAAACTAAGTGTTCATAAGCTGAGGTACTCCAATTGCTGTTCGCCTCTTTCACTATTCCCCATAAAATGGTGGGGAGGAATTCACCAAAATGGTGAAAGAGTCGCCTAGAAGTTTGAGTAACTGTTAGAGCACAGAAGCACTAACCTTAACAGTGTAAAACAGGGACCCTAGTTTTATATGGTTTCTCCATACTTCAGCTGAGTGTCCAGAATGAAGTACAGTACAGTGGACCCTTGTATAACAGTTTGTATAACATAAAATCTGTACAACATAAATAATTCTGGAGATAGGAGAAATTTGCTTAACATAATTGCCTATGGGGCAAATCCGTACAACATAAACATGGGATTACTCCATTTTCAATGCATTCCTATGGGAAATTTGTATAAAGGAAATTGCTTAACATAATTTCATTTGGAACGAATCAATTCCTTTGTACAAGGTACCACTGTACTTTTAATAAGCAGGTTACTTGTAGTATCAGAGGGGTATCTGAAATGGACTCCAAAATAGTGTTGCCTTCTTCATCTGACATAGAACATTTCAAAGAGGTGGATGGTTAGCTGCGGAATGGAAATATTTTATCAGATAATGAGTTTTTGATTTATATAGTGGCTCACTTACATGGACGTGTTTATTATGATTTTGCAAGTTCCATTATGTGTAGCCTGCATAGAAAAAGGGATTTAAGTTGCCCATAGAATTATAATTGTTTATATGAGTTTTTTTTAAAACTAATGTTGGCCTAAGTACAACATATAAAGTTGTTCTGATTGTTCCCTCGAGGGACATTTAGTGGGAAGAATCACATTCATTCTATTTGTTGAAAGGCATTTGGTTTCCTGACCAAAACCATATGCTTAAGCTAGTTACTAAAATTTAGCTATAATAATGTTCTTGTTGCAGTAAACATTGGTCATAATTCCACAGAGCTCCCTCAAAGTACTGCTGTAATTTCATATCCATGCTTTTGTTTGGTACTAGGCTGGCTGGGTAGCTCAGTGAATTAGGTATGCAAGTTTGATTCTTCACTGTGAGTTCCAAGAGAAGAATCCATCTCTGGACAAACTGCACAGCCCCAGGATGCCTCCCTGAAAAAGAAAATGTGGCACATCACCTCTGAGCACTCTTTATCTGAAAAACCCTGAAGAAAATGGTTGCCTGAAGGCAAAATTAACTTGTTGGCATCCTGTTATTAATGAATAATTAGGTACAGGCTTATGCTATGAGTGCTGTCTTCTCCCAAGATACAGTTTATGATCCTCAAGTTTCAGAAGCAAATTTCAGTTAAATATCGAGGAGGGGGAATCTTAACCATTAGAGCAGTAGAACAATAAAACCAATTTCTGAGGAACCATTTGTTAGATATACTTTGATTTTGACTCCTGCACTGAGAAGGGGGTTGGATTTGAACCCCCTCCTCACTCACTCACTCACTCACTCATTCATCCATCCATTCATTCATTCATTTGGAACACATGAAAGGGCCTTCTCGATTGCTGTGCCCAGACTCTGGAACTCCCTCCCACTGGAGGCCAGGACTGTCCCACTCTTGTTATCTTTCCAGAAACAAGCAAAGACCTTTCTCTTCAGGCAAGCTTTCCCTGAATGATGGGCTACCTAATATGTCATTATATAAATCTACCATACATGGCTACACAGACATTGTATTTATAACCACTTATAAGTTTGTGTTTATATCTCTCCATGTGTGATTGATAACTATGTTATCAATTGTTAGTTTCAATGTTGCCTTCTAATGCTGTAAAATGCCCCTCAATTCCCTGTTTCTCAAATTGAATATGTCTTAATTGTAATGGACTGTATATTGTCTCTCCTTACTATAAGCTGCAGTGGGGCCTTTTCCAAGGAGAAAGGCAGGGTGAAAAATACAGTGGACCCTTGTATAACAAACAGCTTTATAACATAAAATTTGTACAACATAAAAATTCCGAAAATAGGGGAAATTTGCTTAACCTAATCGCCTATGGGGAGAATCTGTACAACATAAAAATAGGATCACTCCGTTTTCGATGCATTCCTATGGAAATTTGTATAAAGGAAAATTTGCGTAACATAATTTCATTTGGAACAAATTAATTCCTTTATACAAGGTACCACTGTACTCAAAAATAAAATAAATAAATAAAATGACGGCCTTACAGGTTCTTTCTACCAACATTATTCTGTGGTTGCAATCATAGTGATTTGTTCCCCTTCAAATCTGTTCTGTATGACGGTGATTGGTTATTCCCAATGAGATCATTTTGAAAGAGATCTCCAGCTCGGAAGCACAATGTGGCACTACTATATATCAGGTAGTGGTGGTGGTGGTTATTGCAGCAAACTCAAGCCTCTTGAGTCCTACTCCAACATTCTGTCCATTATACTGCACTGGGTATCCACAGTGAATCAGGTAGTAACCAACAGCAAATACAGCATGTCCAGTTACAGGTACAAATACATAGTGTATAGTGCATGGTGCAGCTAAGAAGCAGAGCTGGAAATCACTTTATATGAAATCAATCCATAATGTTTGAATGGTCAGCTGAGGAAATGGTGGGTGCCTCTGGTTAAAGTTCATAGAAAGGGTAAAGTGCTTCTTAGAGCATAAGAACATAAGAACAGCCTTGCTGGAACAGGGCACAGCCCACCCAGTCCAATATTCTGTCTCACACAGTGGCTCAGCATTTGCTTAAGGATATTCCCAAGCAGATGTCTTCACCTGCTTATGTTTCCCAGCAAATGGCATTGAGAGACATCCTGCCTATCTCTCCAACCTGGAGATTGTCCTTAGATATCCATAATGATAGCAATTGATACCCTTGTTCTCCATGAACTTGTCTAATCCTTGTTGAAAGCTGTCAAGGCTGACAGCTGTCACCACTTCTTCTGGCAGGGAGTTCCATAGATCAGTGATCCTCTGGGTGAAAAAGTACTTTCTCTTATTTGTTTGAAATGTAGCACCTAAAAGTTTCATGGAGTGCTCCCTAGTTCTAGTGTTGTGTGATAGGGAAAACAGTTTTTCCTTATCTACTTTGTCCACACGGTGTATGATTTTATAAACTTCAATCAGGTCACCTCTTAGGCGCCGTCGTTCAAGAGTGAAGAGGCTCAGCCATTTCAGCCTCAAATGGTAAGGAAGGTATTCCAGTCCCCTAATCATTCTGGTTGCCCTCCTCTACACTTTTTCCATTTCCATAATATCCTTCTGGAGGTATGGTGACCAGAACTGTACACAATACTCCAGATAGGGCCTCGCCATAGATTTATAATGAGACAAAATGACACTTGCTGACTTATTTTCTATACCCTTCCTAATGATGCTTAGCATTGTGTTTGCTTTTTACACTGCTGCAGCACACTGGGTTGACACCTTCATTGGTTGATTGGTTGCAGAGAGTTCAAACACCATCAGTTTATAAATGTAATTTGGGGGGGGGGGTTGCCCCAACATGCATCACTCTGCACTTACTAATGTTGAAGCTCATATGCCACTGGATTGCCCACTCCCCCATTGTCAAGAGATCTCTCTGGAGCTCCTCACAATCTATCTCAGTTTTTACTATCCTGTATGATTTAGTGTTGTCAGCAAATTTGGCTACCTTGCTATTTACTCCTACTTCTAAATCATTTATGAAGAGGTTGAAAAGCAGGAGTTCCAGTACTGAACCTTGGGGGACCACACTCTTTATCTCCCTCCACTTGGAGAAGTGTCCATTTAGTGCTACCCTCTGTTTCCTGTTCCTTAGCCAGTTGCTCATCCAGGACAAGACCTGTCCCTTTATTCCATGACTGGCAAGTTTATTCAAGAGTCTTTGGTGTGGGACCTTGTCAAAAGCCTTCTAAAAGTCCAAAAAAAAAAAAAAACAATGTCAACTCGATCTCCATTATCCACATGCTTGTTGACAATCTCAAAAAATTCCAACAGATTAGTGAGGCATAATTTTCCCTTGCAGAAGCCGTGTTGGCTCTCCTTCAGCAGCACCTTCTCATCTATGTGCCTATTAATTTTATCTTTTAGGATGGTTTCCATCACTTTACCTGGGACACATGTCAAACTGACCAGTTGATAATTCCCTGGATCACCTCTGGATCCCTTTTTGAAGATTGGTGTTACATTCACTACCTTCCAGTCATCAGGTACAATGCCTGATTTGAGGGAGAAATGATATATTTTAGCTAGGACATCAGCAATTTTATCTTTAAGTTCCTTGAGAACTCATGGATGGATGCCATCTGGTCCTGATGATTTGTTAGCATTTAGTTTAACAAGACAAGGACCTTCTCCCTGGTTATTTCTATCTTGCTTAATTCTTTGGTTTCCCTCCCTGTGAAGATAGGCTCTGTTTTGGACATGTGGTCTCTGTCTTCAGTGAATACTGAAGCAAAGAATTCATTGAGTCTCTCTGCAATCTCTGTTTGCTCTTTAATAATCCCTTGCCTTCCATTGTCGTCTAATGGTCCAATGGCCTTCCTAGTTGGATTCTTACTTCTCATCTACAAGTCCTTGTTATTGAGTGTTTTTAGCTATACGCTCCTCCATGTCTTGCTTTGCTCTCTGATTGTTGCCTTGCATTTGTTCTGCCAGAATGTATGTTTCTGCCTGTTGTCCTCATTTGGACAAGCCTTCCATCTTCTGCATGAGCTTTTCTTGCTTTTGATCACTTCACGTACAGCTCGTGTAAGCCACATCACAGTCCTGTTGGACCTGGTAGTGCCTTTTTTTCTTTTGGGTATGCATTCCAATTGGGCCTCTGTTATTGTTTTTTGTGAGCAGCCTCCATGCTTCTTGGAGTGTTTGGACTGTCAAGTTTCCCTTTTAGCTTCTTTTTTTTATTAGTTTCCTCATATTTGGGAAATTGCCTTTTTGAAAATTTAAGGTCTCTGTGTTAGATTTTATTAGTGATTTGCAGTCTATGATTAAGTTAAAAGTAATTGTGTTGTGGTCAGTGTTCCCTATTGGATCAGTCACATTAACATTTTGCACCAGATCTTGTGTATTACTCAGAATCAAGTCAAGGATTCTTGTACCTCTAGTTGGGTCTTCAACCATCTGTTCCAGAGAACAATCATTTAGCATATCTAGGAACTTTATCTCTTTATCAGGTGCCGAACAACAGTTCACCCAGTCTATGTGAGGGTAACTGAAGTCCCTCTTCATAACCAGGTTTCCCTTCTTGGATGCCTCCTTGACAACATTCACCATCCAAGTGAAACTCCCAAGATCTTCTTTTAGGGAAGAACTCCCCCTGGAGTTAATCGTCCACAGCATGACTTTATCTAACTTCTGTCGATTTCTTTGCACCTGTTATTTGAATAGGATAGCATTGAATACAACGTGTAACAATAACAAAATAACAATAACAATAAAAAGCACTGTGGTGTTTTAAAGAGTAAAAGATTTATTTCAGCATAACAACATGACCTTTTATGATTTATACAGTAATTAATTCCATAGACCTATGGAGTGAAATATTTAGCCACGGCTGTATATGCAAAGTATACATGGGGGGGGGGGGCAATCAAGCTAGAAGCTTGTGTGAGGTGAGGCGGAAACCCAGAATTAAACCAAGAACAAAAAATACAGTGATTAATTTGGAAAAGACAAGTAAAGAATAAATGATCCATTAATATTTCACAATGAGATCAGACAAATTAAAGTCCTGTATTAATTATCATAGCTGCCTGGATGCCCTAAGCACATCCGATCTCGCTTGATTTCGGAGGCTAAGAAGGGTCGACCCTGGTTAGTACTTGGATGGGTGACCACCAGGGAATACCAGGTGCTGTAGGCGCCTGGACTAGGAACTGGCAAGCCACTCCAGTACTCTGCCAAGAAAACTCCATGGACATGGAGTCACGAAGAGTCTGTCACAACTGTAATGACACAACATACATACATACATACATACATACATACATACATACATACATACA